>JZLH01S0410006.1:74892-87994 GCA_001188425.1 Eucidaris tribuloides | reverse complement strand
ATGTGGACCACAGCATCGCACCCTGCGACACCTGACTGAGAGAGAGAGAAGAATATACCTCACCTGGATCGTGAATTTGCAAGAATACAGTTTATATGCGGCGAAAACAGATAAGAATATACTTCACCTGGATGTTTCGTGAAATAAAAAGAAAAATGAAGTAAACGTGGTTCATTCTGTAACAATAAATTCAGTATTGCCCGATTTTTTTTTATTATTATTATTATCTTGCTATATAAGGCTTAGCTTGCCGGTTTATAGTTCGCCCCCGGGTTCGCCCGTTCTCCTTTATCCTTTCCCCCCTGTTTTATTGCTTTGGAAAGTGGGTGGGGGGGGGGGGTTCCCCGCGTCATTATACGCCGCTGGTGAGGTCAAGGGGCTAGTTAAGCCTTTTTACGCTTCCGCAACGAAGTTGCCGGAGGCATCATGTTTTCGGGTTGTCCGTGCGTGCGTGCGTGCGTGCGTCCGTCCGTCCGTTACCGGTTCTCGTTACCGCGATAACTTAAGAACAGCTAATCGGATTTTGATGTAACTAGGACCAAGTATGTACTATGAGGCAACGATGAACTTATTAGATTTTGGAGTTCAACGGTCAAAGGTCACAGGGCCTAAAATATCTGATTTTGGCTCGTTACCACGATAACTTAAGAACGATTGGTTGGATTTTAATGTTATTTGGGTGCATATGTATTACAAGGCACCAATGAACTTATTAGATTTCGGTGTTGAAAGGTCACGAGGCCGCAGATTTGGGCTCGCTATCACAATAAATTAAGAACAACTGATCGGGTTTTGATGTAACTTGGGTGAAATATGTATTATAAGGCAACAATAAATTGATTAGATTTTTTAGTTGAAAGGTCAAAGGTCGAAGGTTATAGGCCTCATATACATGTCTGATTCGAGCTATAGTAAGAACGGCTTGTCAGATTTTGATGTAACTATGGTGCAGTATATATTGTAAGGAAGCAATGAACTGATTAGATTTCAGAGTTGAAAGGTCAAAGGTCACGAAGTCCCATGCTTGTCTTTAATGCGATAACTTAAGAATGGCTTACTGGATTTTGATAAATCTGGATGGAGTTTGTATCATAAGGCACCTATGAACTAATGAGATTTCGGAGGTGAAAAGTCAAAGGTCACAAGGCTTCCTACGTGTCTGATTGACCTTTCAACTCCGAAATCTAATCGGTTCATTGGTGCCTTGTGAGTTGTGATATATACTCCACCCAAGTTATATTAAAACCCAACCAATCGTTCTTAAGTCGTGGTAACGAGCCAAAATCAGACATGTTTTAGGCCCTGTCAGATTTTGATGTTTTTTTGGTGCAGTATGCATTATAAGGCAGCACTGAACTATAGTTCAGTGTAAGGCGGCAATAAACTGATTAGATTTTAAAGTTGAAAGGTCAAAGGTCACGAAGCCCCATGCTTGTTATCTTCAATGCGATAACTTAAGAATGGCTTACTGGATTTTGATGAATCTTGGGTGGAGTGTGTATCATAAGGCACCAATGAACTAATGAGATTTTGGAGGTGAAAGGTGAAAGGTGAAAGGTCACAAGGCTTCCTACATGGCTGATTTGAGCTTGTTACAATAACTCGAGCGGGTTGCCTGATATAAATATAACTTGGTTCTTGTATGAGGTACAGGTTAACTGATTACATTTTGGAGTTAAAAGGTCGAAGGTCACAAGGGCCTATACAAACCTTACTTAGTCTCGTTACCACACTGCAAAAACAGAGGTGTTGAAATTACACCAGTCGGTGTTGTGAGAGGACCGCACCAAGCATTTTACACCGGTGTTAAATCTATGGTGTCAGTTTAACACTCATTGGTGTTAGTTCAACACCCATTGGTGTCATTATAGCACATTCTGTTTGTTGTATTAACAATATTTGGTGTTGTAGTCAAACTCCATGGTGTATTTTTAACACCTGCCGGGTGCGGTCCTCTCACAACACCGACTGGTGTTGTTTTTGACACCGTAATTTTACAGTGCAAGGTAACTTATGAATTTCTGATCAAATAGGGGACATGCATGCATAAGCCTTTACAATCAAATTGGGTGGGAGTGCTGACTGCGGAGGCATACCCCGGGGCATACCCATCGACTGCGCACAGTCAAACTGCTCTAATACATCGTCGACGTCATAACGGGGTCTAAGACAGAGCAGATGAAGAGAAGATAAAGTCTTCTGTGCTTCTCATAGAAGAGTGCGCCCTCTTTGACTATTACGTTATAATTTCGTAATTTCCTCAAAAGTCCGGTATATTGGACTATTTTGAAAACAAATTACCGACATTGCAATGGGAAGTCATCTAAATTTTGGCATGGTCGTTGTACAGTTCCAGTTAAGATGTGAATTCATCCCGGAATGCATCTTAATTTTCATTTATTATTATTTTTTATATATAGTTTTACTGTGCAGAGGCGTCGATCCTATAGGGTGACAAGGATTGGGGGGGGGGGCAGTCGCCATCCCAATGAAAATATTGTGGGCAAACATATCGATTTGCCTCCAATAATTTTGACAACTTGAAAAATTCATCATATGTAATGCAAGAATACGATTAAAAAGCATTGGGAGGCACTTAACAGCCATCAAACCAAGCACAAGAATACTACTAACCATACACAATATTCAATATGCATGCAAAATTCTGCGCCCCGGATTTTTTTTATTTTACTTTTGTCGCTCCAATTCGAAAAATGGATCGACGCCCCTGTTACTGTGCTCTTATCATATATCTCCTCCCCTTGGAGGAGGGCGACACATGCTCGATACAAAAAAAAAATGTGATAGTTTTTCACGGGAAAGACATGTGCGCATCGTTTATAGGATGTCAAAACAACAAAATCTGAAAAAAGTGCCATTTTACAAGTTACTTTAAGCTCTGAGCAAAAATATATACTATAAACTTCGACACGTAAATTATCCAGAGATTAAACTATAATTAGCCACAAAGACACAGCCATTCAAAAATAGATTAAAACAATTTCGATGTGAAAAGTGACAAAACTGGACTTACATTTTTGGCAAACAAAGTCATGAGGTCAAGTGAATCAAAAAATGGTTAGAAGTGTCGGATCCTGAAATGGCGTTTTTTTTTTTACCCAGAATAGGATAAAATTGGTCCCAAAAGTGAGTCAGACCCTCCACATGACATAACTGACTTGTTTCGGGTTAAACCTCACACATTTCTGGGTCTGCCCCCCCCCCCCTCAGCCACTTTCCCCACGCTGACTCTGTGTGCTTTATCACACTAATAAATAAAGGTGCGCACAATAAGGTGCAACTTTGCGGAAATATAGGTGCAGAGCAATTTCCGTCGCGGTATTCGAGGCTTGAAGCAAATTTGCACCTTTCACGGATATGCGCTTGACCAACTGCCGTGGGCGGGTGCAAGTTTACACCTTTTAAATTCCATACATACCTTGCAAACAATGGTTGTTCTTGACAACCTGAAAACTCGTCCGAATCCTGTCCATGCATAGCAACAAGTACATTATAAACTGGATTCCAGATATTGAAGTTCATTTAAAAATAACAGGTGAATGGAATAGCTCGTCTCTACGTTCCCGGGAATGAAACAATGAAACATCCATAAAATTACGAAAAGGGCCTAAAGGTGCAAGTTTGCACCTTAAAGGTTAGAAATAATGCATCTTTAACACAATTTCATCAAATACAAGTAAGCAACGGCTTGATGGCGTAGTGTTAGAGCGTCCGCCTCACGTCCGAAACGAGTGCGGGTTCGAACCCCAGTCGGGTCATCCCTATAACGACTTTCAATTTTTATGGTGCCCTCATGCACATTTTATGTGCAAATCTGAAAGTTGCAACTTTGCATTTTGCTGAAAGGTTCAAAGTTGCACCTTTAAAGGTGCTCCCAGTGTGACATTGGTCTGCACCTCTCAAGGGCGGAGATTTCATGTCACGGAGGGGGGGGGGGGACGAAAACACCAAAAGCGAAATGAAAATACCCTCGCGCGAGGAAAAAACGCCCCAAGGACACATTTATATTGTTAAAAAGTGGAAATTTTAAGATTTAATAATCTAGTTTCATCACATTTATCCTTTTAATAGGTTTGCCGACTACAAAATCTATACAAAATGCTTAAAAAAAAAAAATCGAAAAAAATATACTTAGATTTAAAAATCGAGGGGGGGGGAGGGACGACCCCCCCCCCAGAAAATTTCGGGGGGGGGGGGAGGACATGTCCTCCCGTCCCCCGGGATCGCCACCAATGGCACCTCTAAAGGTGCAAAGTTGAACTTATTTTTCTTTGTGTGTATATAGAGTGTAATAGAGTGTAATCGTGCGATCTTTAATTTTTCTCCTCCGTCATTCGGTAAAAATTGCCTAATAAGACATGAATGGTTTTAATTCCGCATTTGTCCAATTTTGAACGGCGAGTTTTACCCCCCAAAAACAAAAACAAAAACAAACCAAATCAAAATTTAATCATGTTCCAAGTTATATGAATGTACATTTCAAGTACAAATATTTTTTTTGACACATTTCAAGTGTGCATGGGAGGAGGTTGCCCCTCCCGCGGTAGAGATAACTTTTGAAACTTTACATCTCAAAACATGCTTTCTTGTGTACCCTATAGGGCGTACGAACGAACGAACAAACAAACAAACAAACAAACAAATAAAGAACCCCCTGCTGTCTACGGCTCTGTATTACAGTCAATATGCTTTCTGAAAATATATAATGTTAGAGGAATGGCTTTAAAGGTAAATGGCATGATTGGATGTATAGTCCTCAACTTAATGGGGCAAAATTATTCTAGAATCAATAAGCTATGCAAGGATTCTGCTGTGAAAATTTTGTAATCAAATGTTGACTCATTTTAAGAGAACTACCAATCCGTTGTGACAGGTATGAACTCCTTAAGTAAACAAATTCAAAACAAATCCTTCCAACCATGATTAGCTCTCAAAGTAGGGGCCTATGTATACTCATTTGCTTCTTGAAGTATTTTTAATCATGTCATGAACCTAAATCTGACTTCTTTCGATGGAGAACAAACAGGGGCGTCGATCCATTTTTCTGATTAGGGTGGCAAAAGTGGAAAAAAAAATGTCAAAAACTTTCGGAGCGCTTATTGCAATATAGAATTTTGAAAATTGTTTATGTTTAATAGTAAAATGGGGTAAGTGCATGGAACACTTAAGTTCAAATGAACTCAAAGCAAAGATATTATTTATATAATTTAGAGAAATATTACGTTTAGCTTAAACTATGTTTCATGATGAACCTTTTAAACTATGTTGTGATCAAATACCATAACATTGCCAAATATTTTTTTTTGTTAATTGGCAGTGTTCCACTTACCCCAATTTGTACCCAACCGTGGGGTAAGTGGGACAGTGGGTGGGGTAAGTGGAACAGGGTGTATTTGCTTGCAAAGAACCTATAGCTATTCACATTTAATAGAGGACCAGAATATTGCATTTAACAGAATATTCTGCAACAAATAAATAAAAAAAAAATACAGAATTGTCATTTTTTTTTATAGTACAATGCAATATTCACGATTTTTCTTTATATTTTACATCAACCTAAGGCAAAAAGTGGGTTTTCCGGTAATCAGTTAAAAAATCAATTATTTCCCATTTAATAGTTGTTTGAAATATGTAATTTTATATTCAAACCTCGGAAAAATTTTACAAAGCATGTAATTTGATATTTAAACCCTAATTTTTTTTTTACAAATGTGTTTAAAAATCAAATTCAGTCAAGCATGTCCCACATACCCCAAAGTAGATCCAGTTGGGGTAAGTGGAACACCCAAATAATTAATTAGCTCATTTAATGTTAATTTGCAGAATTTTCATTGAATTTTCGCTATTTACTTCCATAATTTCATTCATTTTATCGTAGATAACAAACACATTTTCAATCTTTTCTGTGAATCTAAGAAATAAATTCACAGATTTAGCATTTTTTGCCCTTAGATAAGTATAATTCAATAAACTTTGGCCTTCTTTTTATGGTTGGTATCATACTTTGACATTATCTGATCAATCCATGCGCAGGTAACCCCAGTTTTGAAACGAGAGCAAAAGTATGGCATTGGGTTAAGTGGGACACTCGGTGGTATATTGCTTGATTTTGTTCTTGATTGAGGCCAATATAATTGTTCCACTTACCCCAATCTACTTTATAGTGCTTTCCAATGCTTTTTAAGCATATCCTTGTACTGTATTACATGTAGGCCTAAAGATTATTTCAAGTTGCCAAAATCACTGGGGGCAAATCCAGAGGCGTCGATCCGTGGGGGGGGGGGGGGGGCAAACATATCGATTTGCCCCCAATAATTTTGACAACTTTAAAATTTCATAATATGCAATGTAAATTTATGTTTGAAAAAAGCATTGGAAAGCACTATAAAACCAATCTTGAACATACAAAATTGTCAATTTTTCATTCTATGTTACAATTTGGGGCGCGGAGCGCGCCAACAATTTTGGACATTTTTTCACTTTTGTCCCCCCCAATCCGAAACATGGATCGACGCCCCCCCCCCCGTATTTTCATTTTCATTGAGAGCAAGCAAACCATTCAAGAGCTATTCCGAAAAAGATCAAATTCCGAAAATGCGCACATTGTCAAATTGCACGCACGGACGATCATGAGCGTTTGTTGTTGAACAACAAGCGGCGTTAGTTACAAACCGCGTTTCTATTGGATTTTCGTTACAGCCGGGATCATTATTTGGGCCAATCACGATCAATGTTACAGAAAACAGATCCACCGCGGCCATTTTGAAGTTGTTGATGTCCGTCTTTTCTTTTCACTCAGCACGGAGTCTCGGAGAATACCACGACGTTTAAGATGATTTGAAGGCAGTGTAACGTTGTGACACACAGACCTTAGTTTGGTAAGCTATCGTGGAAATAAATTTTTGCGTAATCGTGAAAGGTGTAGCCATCAAACACCCACGCCCTCGAACACGGCCAGGGCAGTGGCAGTGCAGTCGCAGGCCACCCTGGCCGGCAGGCGCATGCAGGGGTCGGCCGTCGCCGTCGGGTCACTAACGGCATCGCATTCACGGGATCGGGAGCGGTAGAAAATGCGCTGCGAGACTGCGTGCGATGCGATACTTTTCCAAGCTACTGAAGCCAGGCGGAAAAAAAAGATGCATTTCTGTATGAATTTATGAAATGATTTCCACCTTAATGAATTACTGACCATGTTAGTTCAGCATGAACATTTGGCGTTTGGCAGCACTTGATGTTTGATTTGATTTGGCTGTTTCAGCTCAGGCTCTCACAGTCTCAGGCATGTTCAGTTTGGTGCAAACAAAACTTAACTTAGCCAAAACAGTTTTGTTTCTTGAATATAACAAGACAAAACAAAACAAAACAAAAAGTTGTTAGTGTATACAACCACACGCGCATGCAAGAAAAGCCTGTGACCTGTGTGTCCTCGCCATCGACAGCCATGACAGCCCACACGTACACGCACACGCATCTGGTTGTATCCAAAATGCAAAACAGTGACTGGACAGTCACACGTATCGTGCAATGTATGATGAATGAACAAGGCCATAATGGCCCATATGAATATCTGAAATGACCGCACGACTGCAGCAAATCTTGCATAGCTCAATCAGATGAGAGAATGTCTCAAACTAGACCGAAAAATCGGACTTTATCGATCGAGATATGTTCCGCTGAGACTACGTCTGGCTACACGGATCTCTTCCCTTATAAAGCCCGAAGTAAGTCCACATCGCGGTAACGACGGGGCGACTGTATATGGGACTAGGTCAAATAAATTATCCGTTTTTAGTCGTGTGGGACTTTTGAGACATGAAATCACATTTAGATGACATGCCCCAATTGCGGAAAAATGATGGAAATACTGTAAATCACTGCAATACCTAGCCCCGACCTCAGAAAGAAAAATCAGTCAGACGCATTCGACGTAACCATCGCCATCTTTGTTTACTAGTACTGCCAGACTCCGCATGTTATGCTTGCTCTGATTGGCCGACGATTGATGAATGAAATGGTAACACGATCGTGATTGGCCCGCCGTTAATGCGTGAAGATCAGTTCAATCACGGCATGAAAATCGCTGTACCGCTGTGTATTTCTTCGCGAAAAAGAGGTACTAAACTTCATTTCTTAGTGAAGCTGGTAAGCCTATTGCATTGTTGAGATTTCAAAGTTAGTATATGTTGTATAATTTAGGATTTTGCTTCATTTATTTTGTTGTAATCGCTTTGGGTGAGGTACCTCACCCGAAACTGTCATAGGGACAGTGGTTAAGGCGTCTTGCGAGACGCCGCTACGTAAAAAGATTGGGAAGGATTCCGTCCGTGGAGAAGCAGCTAGGAGAAGATCAGAAATTGTTAAAAAAACTGCTTCGAACGGGCGGATTTTTCAGTCTAGTCTCAAACCTAACGTTAGGGCTAGGCTAGGCTAAATAGATGTGGGTTGGAATTAGGGCTGAGTCATCCCGTTTAATAAAATTTCTGTTTAAACGGTGCTCCTAAACGGGCGTTTACGGATTAAACGATTTTGTCAAGTCGGCAAATGATGTCAAAAACAAATGTCGGGAGTTCGGTCAGTTCGCTTTTTCAGGGTCGGACATTATTAGCACTAATATCAAGTTCGGTATTGCGCTAACAGAAGGATCGCGGGAGTTCGTTTTTTAGGATGAGAAATTATTAGCGCTATTATGAAGTTCCGTATCACGCTAGAAAGGGTCGCGGGAGTTCGTTTTTTAGGATGAGAATTATTAGCGGCTATTATAAGTTCCGTATAACACTAAAAAAGATCGTCGGGAGTTCGTTTCTTAGGATAAGAAATTATTAGCGCTGATATCAAGTTCCGTATTTCGAAGAAAGGTTCGCGGGAGTTCGTTTTTAGGATGAGAAATTATTAGCGCTATTATAGTTTCGTATAACACTAAAAAAGATCCGTCGGGAATTCGTTTTTTTAGGATAAGAAATTATTAGCGCTGATATCAAGTTCCGTATTTCGCTAGAAAGGATCGCGGGGAGTTGTTTTTTAGGATGAGAATTGTTAGCGCTGATATCAAGTTCCGTATTTCGCTAGAAAGGATCGCGGGAGTTTTGTTTTTAGGATGAGAAATTATTAGCGCTATTATTAAGTTTCGTATAACACTAAAAAAGATCGTCGGGAATTCGTTTTTTAATCTTTAGGATAAGAAATTATTAGTGCTGATATCAAGTTCCGTATTTCGCTAGAAAGGATTGCGGGGAGTTCGTTTTAGGATGAGAAATTATTAGCGCTATTATTAGTTTCGTATACACATAAAAAAGATCGTCGGAAATTCGTTTTTTTAGAATAAGAAATTATTAGCGCTGATATCAAGTTCCGTATTTCGCTAGACATGTTCGTTTTAGAATAGAAAAAGGGTAAAAATCGTTTACACGTACACGGAAATTTGTAAACGTTTACACCCTCTGACGGGCGTGTAAACGTTAAACGGGCGCTTCGACTCAGCCCTAGTTGGAATGCATATCATGATCTTCAGACTATTTTTTTTAAAATTCTGGAGTGTAATCTGTAGTGTAGAGAGACTAAGTGAGGATAGGTTTTTTTTTTGTCAGGAGAATTAAGGTACTACTGTCAACGTGTGGTTGTTCCAGGCACATAGACCGAAGGCTTCGGCCTTAGTATCGAGTTCGGTCGTTTTTCAGAGGTTTTTAACGGACAATTTGGACGGATATTTTACATTTACCTTTTGACTCTCTATACTAAGACTGAAAGCTGTCCAACCCAGCCTTTACCGTACTTAAGCTCCGCGGTGACCCCCAATCTCGGGGGCACCGAACGGACGGAAAATGACCGATTTCATACGATGTATTACATGCACAAGTGAGAAATTACTTCCACTGGTGCAAGGTAGCTCACTTCAGTCATGCCAAACATGATTCCATCCTTATTTTATCGTTGAAATCATGAAAAACGCAAACCAGCGAACGCATCAACTGTGCGGTCCGGAGGAACATTTTTCAGCGTTTTTTTTTTGCGTTTTTCATGATTTCGACGATAAAATAAGGATGGAATCATGTTTGGCATGACTGAGGTGAGCTACCTTGCGCCAGTGGAAGTAATTTCTCACTTGTGCATGTAATAAATCATATGAAATCGGTCATTTTCCGTCCGTTTGGTGCCCCCGAGATTCGGGGTCACCGCGGAGCTTAAGTACGGTAAAGGCTGGGTTGGACAGCTTTCGGTCTTAGTATAGAGGAGAGTCAAAAGGTAAATGTAAAATATCCATCAAAATTGTCTGTTAAAACCTTCTGAAAAACGACCGAACTTATACATGTACTAAGGCAGAAGCCTTCGGTCTACAGGCGCATATGCTTTGAATAACCACAAGCGTGTGGCTGGACAATCTAGAAAAGCTTTTACTGACTATGTGTTTTTTTCACCCAAATAGAAATGCAATTCAAAGTGTAATTTTTGCAAACTGCATGAAGTGCACAGTGTGATATCATTCAAGAGCAGTAGGGGGCACTGGTCTGTAAACAAGGATTGTCCTCAAGAATGAAGATGTCCTCATAAACAAAGACAAATTGTGTCCTCATAAATTGAGATTGTCTTTGTTTGTAGCGACATTTTAAAAAGTTCTCTGTCATTTGAAACCCCCAGTTCACCATCATTTTTTTATGACTTGTCCATCTTCCCACCGACCTGTTTAGAAATCTGATATGTTAACATGGAGCCAGCCTAGTGCACTCATTTTGTATTGGCAAATTCCAACATGTCCAAGGGGACTGAACTTTCCCATTTTTGGTGTGTGAAGAAGTCCTTATAAATGGGGATAATCCTGAACATGAAAAAACGGGGCATCTCAGATTCTGACCTTTGCCCCTGTGGTGAAGTCCAGACCCACGAACATGTTGCCAATGAATGTAGAGTAACTGGTCCCCCTTGCCCACTGACAGAGATCGACAACCCCCAACTAGTGACCTACCTGACTAACTGCCAGTTTTGAAGTTGTAGTTGACATACGAAATTATAATCCTGGTAATATCAAAGATGATCTGTGTTTACGGACCAGCGCCCCTACTGATGAGGGGTTGTTATTCTAAACAGGTTGTGTACATTTTATGCGCCAGGAACTATCATGCAAAGTTGCAAACAGACTTCGGGGAAGCAGCTTCCATTTTTCCTCCATAAATCTTGGTTTTTCATGGAAACTCCTACGTTGATTATTTGAAAATATTTTTTGGGGGGAACATATCCTTGAAAATTAAGTGTCCGGATACTCAACTCCCAACCCTACCAGAATTGTTTGTTTTTTAGACCAGGGATGGCATCTGGTTAGTATTATAGCTCAAACCTCATTATTGGGTTATTGCCATTAAATAAGAAGCCCTTGCTGATAACTGAAGATGAGGTCTCTGATCCTTTCAAAGAAATAGAAATAAATTTGGCCTTGAAATATATTGGCTTACTTTTTTGCAGGTTTTTCTCTACTGCCTATACACTAATTCCAGTAAGTTGATGTTACTGCTGCAAAAAAAAATGAATTCTATTCTAGTAATGGTCAGTAACAACAAATGCAGACAGTTCTTTGAAGTTTACATGCAGGCCCCTAACTAGTAACTACCATCCAAAATAGTAATTTTTGTTCTTTATTTATGTACTGTTAGTCTGTCAATGTGTCGTTATTTTATTCTTTTGTGTAGGTGGAAGAAGAGAATTACAGAATGGAAGGTGATCGGCTCTTACAGAGGCTGAAGGATGGCTCTCAAATGGACACCCTTCAGGCAGATGTGGAGGTAATGCCAGAAAAAAAATGATTCTCCTATAGTGTATCAAAGGAAACATTCTATCTTCTGAATTTGGAAGAGTATAATTTGTGCCCCGAATACATAGCCTAGAGTACAGGTTCAATTAGTATAAAAAATCTGGTATATCTCTGGTATATAAATAAAATATCTATCTCTGGTATATTCTCACATACCACATGAGAAGCTTTGGTAGACTGTAGACTGTAGAAGTGTGCATTCATATAGATCAACATAGAGACAGAAGTTCAGCCACTTGGGACTGTTATGTTTGAGAGAAAGACAACCACCATTATCTTTAATTGGGTAAAAACGTTGGCTGTAACTTTACCTTATTCTATCTAGATAGTGCTGTTGCAACTGCAGCTAAATTTTGGATGAAAAATGTTGTGGGTTACCCTTCTACCTAAAAATGTAGTAACTGGAATTTAAAATTAGTGTATATAAATGTGATATTTTTGACAGTTTTGTTGAAGTTATAGTCTTTTCTATTTGGCAGATTTGAAAATGGATATGGATTTAAACTTGTACATGTAATGTATGTAGGATTTTATGGTTTACATCAGCTGCGCATCCAGTTATGCACGGGGGTTCGGGGCGATGGTGAAATGGCAAAAGAGTCCCCGAAATGTGTAAAAGAGCCCCCGTAAATTGCCATAGGGCTCAATACAAAAGAGTATCTGGAAAGCACTAAAATGGGAAAAGGAGCCCCCGAAAAGAAAAAAATATTTTTTCCCTTATCAGACTAGATGAAATGGTCAGTGTAAAGAAAGTCATGGTGTACAGGATATATCTCATTGTGATAGACCTACTTTAGATATGTCAATTGTACATCTTCATAATCACATTAATGACCAATATAGCTGCATAATTAAATTGATGTTTCTGTGATGTTACCATTGGTATTGCCATTGTCAATATGTGGTAACAGTTACAATGTATGAATGTGTGCCATACTTTTACCGGTACCTATTTTTATCTATTAATTTGTGTGTGTTTATCTTATTCCTGCTATGACTAGGTGTATCTGGCTCCCATCATCTGCAAACAGAAATCCAAACCATCCTCTGAGGCAGCAAACAAATACGGGTTGTCCGCAATGAAGATGCTGCGAGGCTGTGTCCAGTGTATCGGCAGTCTGACCATGGGATCCACCCATTTGGCTACTGTAATGAGCGTGGCACAAATTTGTTACCAGTGCATTCATTCAGCCAGGTTACTGATTAAGATAGCCCCACTGTCCTTGGAGAAGTTGCTATTTCACATCATGCTCCAGCTAGTCAACAGAACATGTGGTGGATGCA
>JZLH01S0410006.1:45565-59093 GCA_001188425.1 Eucidaris tribuloides | reverse complement strand
TTTATCTGGTAGAGCTAAGCTTGGTACACTAAACTTCTACCCAGAATTTTTAAGTGTTGCTCCATTAATTAATTATGGTAATTTATGCAGATTTATTCCAAAAATAACAAATTGTTTCTCCCTCATTTCTTGACCAATTTTCATTCTGATTTTTTTATATGATAGGGCTAGGTGGGGGCTTCAAAACTTGTACACAAAATTTCGAAATTCATTAATTATGCTAATTTATGCAAATTCAAAATTACAAATAAAATCACAAAAATGTTTTCAAAATTCCGGGACATCAAATTTTAATTTTTTGACCAGTATAAAATTGTACCACATGAAATTTCGGATATATGATGTTGCGAGATGCCGGATGAGCGCTACGTCATTGACATTTTCTAGTTAGACTGTATCAGAGACACTGGTAGCATGGGGAATCATTTTTTAAACTGGAAACATTGTTATACAATGCCTTTAAAAGTCCTGGTATACTGTGGTCGTTTAGACAAATTTTTCATCAATCTTTCACAAAGTGTTTTATTATCATGCAAGACATATGAAAACAACATCAAACTTTCTTACAATTGTTTATAATCATATATATCTACATTTCCTATTGCAAAAGTGCCCCCTGCAAACTTTTCTATTTTTTACCATTTTCCAAAAAAAAAAAAAAAGGAAGCGTTTCAGAATGATAGTGCTTTCCTAACAACACAATAGGAGAACAATTCAATTTTCACCATTTACCAAAACTATACACTGCCCTTAACAAAACAGCAATATAACACAACATATTGTGTGATTGTAATAAGCAATAAGAAATTTGAACAAATCTTAATTTGAATCTCAGTCTAACTGTGGAGATGTTAGGCAAAGTACAGCATTGGTTTTGCTGTAGTCAATTGTCAACGCTGGGAACCCTTGCTACTAGAAATATTTGTTACTATTTCCCTTGTCTCCACAGATTAAGCAGTTTGAAAAGACATTCACCACCTACTTGGAGGTTTCGTCTGACGATCACCGCAGCTGCAAATCCTACCTCCGATCAGCCTCCGCCAAAGAGCTTCATTCCCTCTACCTGTCGCTACCCCAGTCTCAGCGAAGTACCAGTAAGCCACTACTCACTGCCAATAACTATGGCGATGACCTTTCACCCGGCGACCTTGACCTTGAAGCCATGAGGCTGAGAATGGGTGTGGCTAGAATTGTAATCGGAGTCAGTGATCAGATCCAGTCGGAGAGTGAAAAGCCTGCAGGTGTGTCCACAGGAGATACAGGTGAGAATTATATTCTGTTATATTTCTGCCCACGTAAGATTTTTGTATTTTGTTGGAATAACTGTGCGGACTTATTCAGTTTTAATAGAATTCCAATTTTTGTTATAAAAATACCCATTTTAACAGATTTCATAACAATTTTTTAAAGTTTGTTGTACACATTTTGTGTCTGCACCTATTTACTTATATCTTAACCTATTTTCTAATATGCCAATATTGTTGAAAAAATATTAAAGGCAAAGTTTCCCCACCTGCCAATGTGGATTCAGTAAATGCAGAACATTTTTATAAATCCCACAATAAAAGTTTGAGCAAATATTGTTAAGCCATTCGAGAGATATAATTTTTCATAAATTTCAATAAATCCGTATGTCGCCCAAGCTATTCTGCGTAGATCTGTGATGTTGTATCAGACCAACTCTTCATTGACTTGGAATATAGTAAGTTTTCATTTTCTGGGCTGACAACAAAGCAATAGAACTAAACCTTTTAAAAAGCATGCAGGATCCTTTTAGCCTTCAGATACCTGGGGAACCATGAGAGTAAGTTTCCATTTTCATGAAAAATAACAAAATTTGAACTTTCATGTAAAAAGTCCATGGAGAGTTGTTCCAGAATGACATCATAGACGTAATCAGAATTGCCATCTACAGAAGGCAATGTACAGATTTTTTTTTTTATCATATCTCTTGAATGGCTTTGCCTATTTATTACTCAAACTTTCAATATTAAATTTCTGAAAAAATGTTCTTGATTCACCGAATCTACATGGATGGGGAGAAAGCCTTGTTTAAAGAATTAAACTAACTTATCTCTAGAACAACTCATAAAAATACTACTTCTGCATTAAAATCTGCGTTCTTTATTCCGAAAATCTGCAGGAAACCAGTCAGTGAGTAGGTGGTGTGTTGTTTCTGCTGTTCTCCACTCCCTGTCTCGTGTAGCGTATCTCAATTGTCAACAAGGTTGCGTGAGAGAAGCAAGATGCTACATAACTGAAGGCATCACGCTGGCACAGAAATTTCAACTACCAAGAAGGTATTTCTACTTTTTTGTGTTTATTTATTTTAAAGGTATTGGCTAACATTTACCAGAGTTAAAAAAATCTGAGCCACATGATTGCCCATGCTACCATTGTCTTTGATGAGGTCTAAGAATGAAACCCTGAAAAAATTGTATTTCAAAATGATTATTTAGTGCTTTAAAAAAGTGAAAATCGTAAGTTGACCAGATTCACTTGCACATTACCTCCCATAGACTTACTGTGTGTACACCTAGGCTATTAAAACTCGCCCCAAGTTTTAATTGTTTATTCATGCATAACTTGCCATTGGCAGTGTAACTTTCCAAACTTTTGTATTCTAGGGTGTTTATTTGTCCATTTGAACACTACAATGTAGCTCAGATATCAAAGTTTGACAATTTTTTAAATTGAAGCTCCACAATGTTAGCCTATCACTTTAAAATGTTGCTTGTGGCTATGGTAAGAAGGCAGCAGTATGTCTGTATCACTTTAATTAATCAACAGTGTACACTGAACATTTCATGGTGGTTTTATTCTTTTGTGAATGTCATGACTAAGGCCTCAGTCACATTAGACTGCGGATACCGCACGATAACTTTAGCTACGATGTATCGTGCGATTCTGGGGGCATCGCAGATGGCTACGGTCTACGAGGTTTGCGTTCACATTATCTACGAGCCCTTGAGTTTGAGAAGGTGCAGAGGATGTACGGATATCGTACAGCTATCGTACAGAGATCGCGCGATACCAATGCAGTTGCCCTGCTGTCTCCTCAGCCTCTTCACAGATATCTGGCGATATCGTACAGAGATCGTACGATGACCCCATGAGGTTGCAACCTCCGTATGATTTTTTTAACCCCTCCCCAAAAAGCCTTGGTCACATTTGGTCTACGATGGCCTTACAGGGCCTGTAAACTCATCGTATCTTTCATATCGTGAGATCTCTGTACGGTGACAAGCTTTGACTGTACGATTTTCGTACAATTCTATGGACACCCTAGGGGCATCGTAGCCTCTACGATTTTGTTTAGCGTGAAGGTTTGACAAATTAATAAAATCGTAAGCCCGTAGCCCATAAACTTATCGTAGATGGCATCGTACGATCGACGCAGGACATCGCACCGAGGCTTTGTGCTGATCGTGCAGGCATTGTATGATATCGGCTATTGTAGTGGGTACTTGAACAATAAAAATGACACAATGGCTATGCACATTCTCTGTGAACCCCCTGTAGGATATCGTGCGATTTCGTTACGATATCGTACATTCTCTGTACGAAATCGAACGATTTGTGAAGAGGCCAAGGAGGCTTCAGGGCTATCGTGTGATCTCTTTACGATTGCTGTACAATCTTCGTACAGCCTCAGCACCTGTCCAAACTCAAAAGGCCTGTACAAGAAATCGCACGATGCTCGTACATATGTCGTAGCCCGTCGCCATCTGCGATGCCCCCAAAATCGTACGATAAATCAGAGATGAAGTTATCGTACCGTGTACGCAGTCAACTGTGACCTTATGTTTTTTCCGATATCGTATGATGAATGTATAATCAGCGCACAGCCTAGGTGCCATGTCCCTGCTTCGATCGTACAATATCATCTACGATAAGTCTACGGGCTACGGGCTTCCGATTTTTAAAAATTTGTCAAATTTCACACTAAACAAAAATCGTAGAGGCTCCAATTCCCGTGGGGAGCCCGTGAAATCGTGCAAAATCGTACAGTCAATGCTTGTCACCGTAGGGAGATCGTACGAATATGGAAGATATGATGAGTTTACGGGCTATGTAAGGTCATCTTGGACCAAATGTGACCTAGGTGTAAAAACCACGAAACTGTTCACCTTCCGTACAAAGTGATTGAAAACGCAATAAACTTGCAAAATAGCCTCTCATGAATTCCCCATCTTGAAGCAAAATCACAAAAATATAATCTATCCGAAATGTATGGCATATACAGTGTCTAATTAATTGACTTATATTTATATTCATGTATTAATTCATGTATTTATTGAGTGAATTTATTTATATATTTATTTATCTATTTATTTATTTATTTATTTATTCATTTATTTATTCAAACATTCAATTTGAGAATATAGGAATCATTTCACAGATTTTGGGTGTTTATGTGAAATGTACTGAACATAGTGAAGAAATGGGCGTGATATATTACTGTTAGGATCTCAGTAAGTGAACTTTATTCTGCATTTTTTTTTTTTAATTTTCAGATATGCAAAATTGTTGCAACAGCTTCTGGAAGTTCATCTCAAGAGGGGACAAAATGAGCAGTGCCAGTCTATCCTTGATAAACTACAAGCAGTCCTCAAAGTCAATGACCAGAAAATTAATCCTGCCTCTGACCCGTCCAGGCAGAAAAAAGACAACAAAGCAACAAAACAAAAGTCAAAACCAAAACGGAAACTGTCCGACAAGAGCAAGAATGAGGAAAGCGATGAAGAAGATTTCATACGGAGCCGGCCATTGTCGTTCTCGAAAGAGCTGGAAAATAGAATCAGCATGGACATAAGCAACTCGCCCAATCTGAAGCCTGCCCCTTCCACTGCCACAAAGTTACCAGCTTATACGAAACACACATTGACTTGTGACTGCGGGTCCTGCATGGACGTTGCTCTCCACGAACTTGATACTGGTTATTACGTGGGTCTTGCTGGATATCACGCATTGATGTGTGACAGTAGTCAAGCAATGACAGCCTTGCGTGCGGGCCAGGACTTGGTGAACTGGTCTAGGGCCAAAGTGCCTCAAGTGCTGGAGCGAAGACAACCCATGTTGTCTCATTTACGTAACTGGGTGCCACATAGGAGAGCTATTGTTGACATCCTAGCTACTCTGGCACAAATTCAGCTTGATGCTAGTGACTTGGACAAAGCTTTGGTGACCGTCGAGAGAGGGTTGGACCTCTGTCACCAAGATGCAGCCTTCCTGAGCACCGATCCTGTTGTTATTGCCACCTTCTATCACTGTTCAGCATTGATCAATATCCAGAAGAACAGCAGTGGCACCAGTACAGTGTTTGATCCATCGTGGACAATGATAAACAGTTATGATGCTGAGCCAGCCAACGATGTTGATGATGTTGCCGACAGACTTACCAATCTAAGCCTGGATACCTCGAAAACTAGTTCCCAAATCCAGAAAAATAAGCCAGTCAGTCGTTGCCTGAGCATGCTTGATACGCCTTCTGTCAGACCAGAGGTAAGCCGCAAACATGATTCCAGGATTTCTGATGAGAATGCAGTTATTCCGGAAGAGTTTGGTCTGTTTAGTGATGTTGCCTTTGACGATCCAGACATGGTGTCGGCGTCAGAACCTCACCCATCAAAACCAAAGAAAACTACAACTAGACCCAAAAGCAGTGTACAAGTAAAGACGAAGAAGGGTGAAATCAAAGTGTCTAAGAAGCCAACCAGGACAGTTCAGCAGGGTTGTGATAGTGGACCTGATGCTACTGCAAAATGTGATGTTGATAGTGTCTTCAGCTTTGATGAGGAACCAATGACTGATGGAAAGAAAAAGTCTGCGAGAGGTAAAGGAGGGAAAAGAGAATCCAAACAGAAGCGTGCAATCAATACAGTAAATGTAATAAAGGATGAAGTGTACGTGATTGATAGAGTTGTCAAACTTGAGGATGCTGAGTGTAATGTGAATGTCGAGGCGAAAGCTGCAGCGAAAGCCTCAGACCGAAGAGGTGGCAAAAGAAATAAAGGAAAAGAAGCAGCTACTGAGCTAGTTGACGAAGAAAGTACTCTGTTGGTAGGAGAAAATGTTGATTTGGTCGGTGAAAAGGAGAGTGGCTGCCCTGCGTCTGTCTCTAAAGAGGTCAATGTCAAACCTAAAAGGGGACGTGGCAGAAAAACTGCTGAGAAAAAAACAACTTCTGCTGAACAATGTGATGCAACTAATGTGAAACCCAAAAGGGGGCGTGGCGCAAAATCTAAGGATATGTCTGCTGATGCCACACAAACTGATATCCAGCCAAAGGGTAGGAGGAGAAAGGTCTGCAAGGGGGACACAGATGCCTGCGACATCGAACATGCCAGAGATGGACATGATTCAGATGCTGATGCAGATTGTCAAGCCCCCAATGATAGCTTTCAGGAAACCCTACCAATTGACAGTCCCATGTGTTCTTCACCACCTGATAAATACCCATCGCCAACGTCTCCTCTGGATTTCAGCTTTGATAGTACACCACCTAATATATTCGCTTCAGAAAGTCCAGGTAAAAGTATCAATGTATCGTTGGAGATCGAGTACACCACAAGTTCTTCAACATCCAGCTCTAGTGATCTGTACTCTGAAGAAGGAGTCTTGGACATCACATCTGAGAGCAGTCTGATGGGCTGTTCAGATCATTCCAGTCATGGCTGCGATTCGCAGGAGAACTACGATGACATTGAGATACCGCGTGCGGGTTCTGATTCGGAAGACACCAGCAAAAGCAGGAGATGGGGTAAACCAGTGAAGAAGAAGAGTGCTAAGACCAAGGCCAAGCACTCAAGCCCGTATGCAGATGAAGTGGAAGCACTAAGAGGACGTGGTAAAGACAAGCAAGGAAGAAAGGCAAAGACATCAGGAGGCGAATCAAAGAAGTCTTTGGCAAAAGCATCTGACCAGTCAACCTCTGGAGGGACATCAGGTATGTAATGGATTCATGTAGCCGTATTGTTTTCTCTGAGTGAGATCGACCAAGCTCTCTTGTATGAGAATTTTCATCAGACATTAAGCATGCTTTCAGATTCATGTACAATTGTGTAGTTTCTACTTATGTCAATGAATGATCCTCAAAACTGTGGTAAGACTACTAAAAGAAGACACAATTATTTAAGTTTCATTTATTACTTAAAGCCCAAGTATAGTGTTGGTCGATCAGACAACCTTTTTGTCAATCATTCACAAAGTATTTTTGTTGTCATGTCAGACATCAGAAAATAACATCAAACCCACTGAAAATTGTTAAAAGTGACAAATTGTACTGTCTAAATTATCAGAGAACATGTACTGGTATGTACATAACCTATGAAAAATATATTTTCAGCATTTTCTAAAAAAACGGGATTGTTTCAGAGTAAGCAATTTTCAGGGAAATGATATATCATATAGGTCTTTCTAAAAAAAACATGATTGCAAAAGATTTCATTGTTTGCCATTTACCAAAGTATACTTGGGCTTTAAGTGGCATGCAGATTTTTGTTAACTTAATAAATAAATCTTAAATTAATGAGAATTGAATGTTCCTGGTCTCTATGTTTGTTTGTTTACAATTCATCAGATGTATATGCCAAATGAATAAGACAAATATATAATTGACACTTGAAAAAAGAGAAAAGAAAAGAAAAGAGAATATTTTCGTATTATTAGATTTTGGGTTGCTAGGCATTCTCCATCATAATTCACACTTACAGTCCCCTTTTTCTGTCGGGCTTGAGTAATATTTGACAATTATGATGCACATATTTTAGTGAAATGTGTGTCATACAGAGTGGTTATCTACAATGCAGCAAAATTATTAAGTGCATTATTTTGCTCAACAAATTGCTGACTTTATTCCACTTAGGTTTGGATGCTATTAAGGAAGACCTTGAACAGACATACAATCTGATCAAACACATCGCGCCATGTCCGTTATATCATCAAGTGTGCCAGCAGCTTGCCCTGTGCCATGGGGATAGTAACCCATCCCAGGCCAGCGAGTACCTGGGAAAGGCAGCCTCAGTCACACTCAGACATCAGAAGTTGGTGAGCCTCAACAAGAAGCTACGGTGAGTCAAAAACGTTACTGCAAAATCTCTGGTGTAAATCCGCTATGTCAGCCTATTAATCTAGGAGGGATGGTCTATTCATTGATCCCCCCTAGATTAGTTGGATTCAGTTATGGATTTCTGCCTGTGTGAAAAATATTCAGGCAATTTCACAAAATGACTGGAAGTTGCAAACAGATTGATTCAGAGAATTTGCGTCCTAATACAGGGAAACCTTGTTATAACGAGGACATAAAAACCATGACAATTACCATTATATCAGCTTCCTCATTATATCAGGTCCAAAAACAAAGAAATACAAAGACTTGGGTCTTGGGACCTGAAAATAACCTTGTTATAAGAGGGGTTTATTATATCCGACCTGTTTACAGGGTTCCACTGTACTTCAAAATCACTCCTCGACATTTCTTTCACTGAGGGAATTTGTATTTCGTAAAAAGAATTTGACAAAAAAATTTGTAACTTCATATTAAAAGTCTGGAATACAAAGTTAAAAATGTAATCAACTATTGCAAAGGGAAATGATTTTTTCCTCACAACTCGAAGGACACCAGGTTGGTTCTTTCAAGTCATCTTCCAAGTGATTTTGTTTGTAAAAGATTGTATGATATCACGTTTTTATACTAATGCATAATTTGTTTGGTACATGTGTTATGACACTAGTTCGTATTGAGTATGATCGAGTCTTTTCAAAAACCTAGCATAATCAGCATGCAAATTATACACTTATGCACAATATAGCATGTACAAGCCTGATAGTAACCCAGAGAATGGCTGTGCTTATTTTTCCAGCAAATTCTTAGAGAAATATATAGATGAATTTATCACTTTCTTTTTCACTTTTAGCTAAAAATGTGAAAAATGTTGAATAGTTGTTGTGGTTGAATTGCATCTCTACTATGGACCTTCAAATCATACATTGCTCATTTATATCTGGAAATGAATAAATATATAAAGAAATCAATAAATTATTAACTTTATCTTTTTATTTTCATTTTAACAGTAAATTGAGGAAAGCTAGTGAGAAGGATGGCAGTGACTTATCAACTGCTCTCTGCAATATGTCATTGCTTCAGTCACCCAAGGAAGAAGAACAGAGGTTACAACACACCAAGAGACTTTTCACACTCGGTGGTCATGCAACAGACATTGTTGATGATGTGACAAAAGCACTTCCTCATGGTGAGTGAAATTTGTCCTTAACCTACCTATGTGCTTCTGTAAAGTATAAGTGTAGTTTATGTAACCTGTATGTTTTATTTCAATGAAAATGGTGAAAATTTCTCACTTGTTAACCAGTTGTGTTTGTTTTGTGCGATTATGCTGCAAGTCTTATGGATGTACACATACATATATATGAACGTTTGGTTACTTTTCTGAATAACATAAGTTATACATTTTTTTTTTTACAAAGAAATAACTTCGCAAAAAGTTAAAGATCATTCAGTTAATCCTGTTTTATGTGGTTCAGCTAGCTTGCATTGTGAAATTAAGAGATTACCACACCTGCCAACTGTCCCTATTTTCCAGGGACACTCCCGATTAATGGCAAAAAAGAAAGCACTTGTTATCCATGTTTGAGACTGTGTCCCTATTTTTGCAGATAATTGTCTGTATTTGTGCATAGGATATTTAGGAATGTCCCTATTTTTTTTCAAATTTTTACCTTATTTTGTCCCTATTTTTAAGATTTCAGGGTTGGCAGGTATGGATTCCAACCATTGTATAAACTGTCATATATGTTCATATTCATTAACAGGCAAACTAATGGATATTATATTCAACTTCACACAACTCATGAAATGCAAAATTAGTATTTAGTTGAAGCAATGTACATGGAGCAGTTGTATTTCAGTACTAGTGTGAGAATGCTACATTTTGACCCATGTATGTGTTCTTGATTTGATAGGTTACACAGTATGCCAGTTATCCGTGGTATGCACCAGGCATTCTGAAATCAACTCACTAACCAGCTCTAGTCACCTTGTTATCACAAGATTACAGAATGGACAAGATCCTCTTGTTGTTCGTCTACCAATCGTAAGTGGTTTGTTTTTTATATAGTGGATAAAAAGATATGAACTTCGATGTCCAGAACATGCATGTCTGTAATGTTAAATGAATTTGTATTTATTTATTTATTTATCATTTATTTATTTATGTACTGTTTATTTATTTTTTATCCATTTATTTATGTATTAATTGATTGATTGATTTATTCATTCATATGTTTGTATTATTTCATTACCAACATGTTGCACTTGAGTCTCAAGGTTTTTCCTTACAATTGGACAATTCTGTAGTATACTTCTATTTTGTTATCATTAATGATGTTTCTTTACATCTTTGAACTCTGAAATTGGGTAAAACTTGTGTTTTGTCTCATCTATTCTGGTGTCCACATTGAATTTAACAATTTTATAATACAATGGAAGTTAATTTAACATGGTACTCTATTAATTCCTGGTGAGAAGTCATTTGCAGGCATACTTTCCTGTCATCTTCAAGGGCGTAGGCTGGGGGGGGGGGGGGTGTACTGGGTGCACGTGCACCACCTTTTCTGCTTTCAATGCCTGATTTTCTCAACCTAAGTTCCACCACCTTCCCAAGATGTGCACCTCCACCGTTCCAGCCTCCGTCCAAATGTGCACTCCCCATGCCCAAACCAGCCTACGCGCCTTGATCTGTTAGTGTGTCTTGTAGTTTCAGTGAAACAGAAGTAAAAATATTTGATAAGTTAGATGAGTTAAGTTATGTCAAAACACATGTGTAGAAAAAATTGTATAAAGATATACCCAACTATTCTTTTTACTGATTTTTGTCTCCTCATTTCTCCCTCTGTGTGTGTCCAGTCTGGTGGAGCTGCAATCATCGACTCGTTCGATAAGATCTTGGCTGAGAGCAAGGAGACGGTGAAGGAGACCAACAAGCGTGTCTGGTGGACGACACGCCAGAGACTGGATGAGGAGATGCAGGTATTCAATCCTGTAACCCCACCCATAGTTCGGGTCGATTTCTTGAATTGTATCATTGACATTTCAATTCTGAACATGTTGAGCAATTTCACTTCCGGCTTGTAATTTGCACATTCACTCGAGTCGATGCAGGCAAGAATGCAAACATTTAAGGCATTTGTAACATTGTGGAAGCCCCATTTGATAAAAATATTCAAACTTTGATATCTGACCTACATGACAGTGCTTGAATGGACAAATAAACACCCTAGAACACAAAAGTTTAGACAGTCATGGTATCATGAGCAAAATATGTGCATATGAATGTTGACACACTAATTAATGTTTAGGGGACAATATTTCTATAACACAGAGGTCTGTGAGACAAAACAGGAATGGCCACTCATTGATATTGATTTTGACTTGTTAAAAGTACATAATGATATTGAACAGCAGTTTTTTTTGAAGGCTTTATTTTTTAGACTTTATCAGATACACTAGTACACACACTAGTAGCATGAATGAGCAGTAACTCAGATTTTTTTTAATGAAACATTGTTGCATAATGTTATTATAATTCTAGTTGTCTAGCACTGTAGTGTGTTGGGCAGGTTGATCGAAATTATTCATGTCCACAATATTGACTTTTACCCCATGATGCAGCAGGGAGAAATAACTGAACTTTGGTGTTGCTAGATATTGCCATGAGTTGTAAATTCACCAAAATGAATGTATCTTGTCATTTTGCTGAATACATTTGTCACTCTCAGTTAATTTGCTGAATACAAATACAAACATCCATTCCATGGTTTTATTGCAGACATTGACCAGAGACATGGAAGACAAACTCCTTGGCTGCTGGAAGGGTGTGGTCTTGGGTAGCTACGACGACCAGAAAGCCGTTGAACGCCTGAGAAAACTTGCCACCACACTGCAGAAAGAGCTCAAGAAGACCAGCCAATGTGAGGTACAAGATTCTCTGTGTGAGGTAAGGAGAGGAATGTCTCGAAGTGTGTGCTTGTCATAGTTATGAAACCCTTATGTATGGAATGCAGTATATTTTTTGTCACTTATCTTGCTTTGGAAAGAGATCAAACAAGGAAATTTATTTCAGACATAAGCAATTTAGTGATGACATTGGTGAGAATTTAAAACTGGAAATTCTGAAATCAAGATCTGCAGTGTAGTGATATAATCCCGTTTAACCTGTTGTGTGCCATCCTTATTTGTAACCAAACAAGATTTGAATATTCTCTTTGATTATGACGTGGTGATGTGGTAACAATTATCAGTAACATGAAAAAAAACCCCTGCAAATCATATAAAAAGTGCTGCAAAATCATGGATTTAAAAGATTTAAATGTAAAATTAGTGTTAAATGTTTTTATATCAGCATAATCTCCACGTCACCCAGTTGAAAAAAAAAGACAATGGTATTTGCCAATGGACATGTGTAGAACTCTGGATGGAACATGTAGTCTTTCACTGAGGAAACAAATATTCTGTGATACAGTGACTTCCTAGTGTTTGAAAAGAACAACAAAAACAATATCAATGAAACAATTACCTCAGATAGGATATGAACCTGAGTAACATTTCTTTATTAATCACGCATTGTCAGTACCAACCTCCAGAATGCTCTCCACCAGCAGGACCTTCATCCACTGTGCTGTACCTGTGTGGAACAGCTTACCTGAAAATGTAGTTGGAGATATTTCTGTCAAGGGTGCATAATTCTTCAAAAGCAGAGTACACTGGCACCTTAAATCACTCATTTAACTACTTTGTTACAACCCTCACTCTAGCTACCCTAAGCTGCTGTGAACCTCATATTGGCCCATGTAGTTTCTCTGCTATAGTGCTCTCCAGCCTATACCAGAAACTGACTTTACTGTCACTCTCCATGGGGTATTGTTCACTTTAGCACTGTATATATACAAACCAAAAAATACTGAATTGATTAATTTATACATTTATTTTATGTTTTTATTCATAAATTTATGTATTTTATTTGTTTATTCTACTTACTTATCAGTTATTTTATTTGTTAAAAAATATATATGTTTTTTTACTTACTTCTTGCCAATAATCCAGTGCTTGATTGACTCGGCCCATCATCTCAGCAAGCAGCAGATCAACCGTGCCCTAGCCAGCCTTTCGGGGTACCAGCCAGGGACTGACCAGCTATCCCAGTTAGCTGGTGTCCTGAGTGATTTGGCCAAAGAGTGGGAGGAACACAGACCTGCCAAGAGGAAACCTATCATTTTGATCCTGGATGCAGTAAGTGATCTCTGATATATTTTGGTATTTATTTATAGAAATGATAATTACAGATGTGCTGTGGCAATATTGATGAGATGGTTGCCTCATAATCAAGAGGTTTCAATTTCCATTCTTTGCCCAGCATTCATATCCTTCAGCAAGACATTCTATCTGCTTTGCTGCTATCCACTGAGTTGTATTATTTGGTACGGGGCAGGAATTGAGTAAATGAGCCTATTA
>JZLH01S0410006.1:25759-41830 GCA_001188425.1 Eucidaris tribuloides | reverse complement strand
TTCATGCTAAGACAAGTCCATAGCTTTTAGTGGTATTGAGCCCTCTAGAGGCTGGAATGTGAGAGTATGTGTTGAGTTGACAATGTAATGGGGTAACTGACTTACAGTCTTAAAGTTGCATGTAACAGCTGTAAAATTATCAGTGCTAAATTGAAGTTGTTAACTGTTGTTTGTTTCATCAGTTCATCAATAAACGTGGAGGATAATGGTCCTCATCAAAACTTACAGTCTTTTTTGGATATATAATGAAGTTGAACGTGTCATGCAGTGATAACTACATGTACAATGTATCCTGTGCAAAGTGCTAAAATAGAACAGTCTTTAATGGCAGTGTTCGAGGGTTGCGTAAGGGTTCTTTACCTGTTGGACTCTAAAAACAAGATATCTTGGACTGGTATCTATGAATAATGCTCATTATATTGATATTGAATCATCTCTCCCCAACAGGTTAAGAGAATAACTTTTCCATGATCTGGACATTGTCTTTCTTTACTAGCTTTTCAGTTTTTAACAATTAAGTTACTCTGTTTCAAATATTCCAGAAGGTTGTGATTAAAACAATATTAGGGTTGTCAGTTGTCACTAATCAGTTATCTTCAATGGCTTTTAACCAAACTTGAACTGTGCCACTGAAATCACACCTGTGTTGGTGAAATAAATGATAATTTCCGTTTTGTACTAGAAACAAACTTGTTCCCACTTGTCCTGTGCAAATAACATTTGAATGTTTGCAATTATTTGTAATAAATAATTTCAAAAGCTCCTTTGCTCTTTATGGATAATTGCTGTGATTCAACGGACACAAAAATGTCCATGCTACTTGCCTTTTGGTTGATCAGACAATTTTTTTGTTAGTCTTTTTGCATGAAGTATGGAAATGTCATATGGGTTGGTGTAATAGGTCGTAAAGGGTTAAATTGTTGCTGAAGGACATTAGTGCTTTAAAGATAATGGATAAGCATCTGCAGTTATTGTGCTATCCACAATCAAGGTATAGTTGACAAAGGTCTGTCAAACTGCAGAAGTCATTTATACAATCAAAACAACAACAGCAACAAAGATAAATAGTATGAGGTGATGTGATTAGGCAATGATATCAGAGATCTGCTGTAGCCTAGGTCTAATGAGTGCAATGTACTGGGATGTTTTGTTGTATCATGGTGTAACTAGTTCTGTTTGTGTACATTCCAGCAACAAAAATGTTTTTATTCTAAGGAAAAAAAATGATTGTAGCGCTAGGTACAGGCACACTATCAGCGTTTAATATAGATGTCTGTTTGACATTCCTGATCATCTGTTTAATTATTTAATTTGATTTGTGGTCAATAGCATATTTTAAATTGATATTTGATAATTTATTTATTAATGGATTAGTTTGTCTATTTTGTTTATTTATTCATTTACAAATTTATTAGTTTGTTTATTTTATTCATTTATATTTATTTGTTAAGTTAATTTCATTTTTTTCATTTATGTATGACAAATTCATTTTATTGACTATTACTGTTTTTAGTCCTGATGAATATTGTCACAAATTAATGAAATTGAAGTTATTATCAATTTATTCTTTATTCAGAACCCTTATTGTAATCCAAGGAGGTTTGGATGGAGGATGCATTGATAAACAGTAGCTTCATTAAAAAGCTGGGCATTTCTTGTGCATGCCTAAAATCTAACATTGTGTAAATGCACTGGTGTACTGAAGACAATACCGTTTGAGAAACTATAGTAAAGAGCTAGAAACCCATTTTGGTTGGAATCATAGTGGCTGTTAGATTTCTAATTGAATGAATAACGAGTCACAGGTACCAAATTCCTGGACTACTAGACCAATACTACTAGACTGACTTAGTTCAATGGCTTCACATGGAAACTTACTGAACAGTTAGTGTTTGGTCCATTTTTCAAAATTAGGTAATTACTGATCTTTAGATTTCACAGTCACATCCTTCAAAAATAACCCAAGAGCATGACTGATGTTTTGTTGTGCTGCTGGAGTGGTGCAAAAGAGATAAAGTTAAAGTTTTAAAGTTGATATTTCCTGGCTTCTTTTTCTGTCTTCTGAAATTGCTGGCCATTATTATCCAGAATTTGATCTGAAAGTACTAATTAGAATAATCTTAAATGCAAAATTTTTACCACTCCCCCTAAAAACAATTATGTGTAAAGAAACATTACCTTTGTACTGCATTCATAAATCTAGCACACTTGTAGTAATATGTTTCTGTTAACCACACTTGTCTTATAGTCAGTCTTTCCAAATTACATACTTGTAATGTGCATACCACAATTATGAATTGCCTTTGCAAAATTGCAGAACAAATACTTTAATGATGTCATTTCTACTATAATTACAGGTTGTAAGTATATTTATTACTCCAATAAAAGGATGATAACACAAATAGTAAAGCAAAATTTGAAGGTACTAAGACCCACTAATTAGGCTATAAATGGGCCTATGTGAAGGAAAATTGTAACACTGTAATCACCAAGTTGTGGAGGTAGTGGCCAGCAGGGTATATACTTCAGTTCTCATCAGACAACTAAGCACAGGTCTTCACAAGACTTAAACTGATAATAATATAGATGCTTTGAATATTTTCATTTTAGCTGTTGTCACATCGAATTGAGATCTGGCTCTGTAAACATTAATGTTTTGAATGTTTAACATTAATTATTTCTCTTTATTTTGTTGTTTTATCATCAGGCCATTCAGCAGCTCCCCTGGGAGAGCATCCCCCTGTGAAGCCGTGGCCGGTGTGTCGCATGCCAGCCTGCATTTCTTGCTGTCGCACGCTGAGGGGCCACCAAGTCAAGGCCTCGTCCTCGTCAGGGAGTGGACCCGACCAAGACCTTCTTCGTTCTCAATCCCGAACCGCCGACCTGTCCAACACCCAGAAGACATTCAAAGAATGGTTCCAGAGTGAGTTGAAAGTGATCTGAGTGACAGTGTGTGGACAATATGCTGTTACAATAGATGCATTCCGTTATCTGTGAAGAAAAAGGAAATGGTGCCCAGAAAAAAACACTGGAAACTAGATGTTAGTGTCATTTTTGTAAGATGTATTTCTGAGGAGTATTATGTTTCACATGGCAGTTCAGCAATGCTTGCAGATTGCTTTTGTCTTAACCAATTGCAGACTAAGAACAAGATATCTCTGGCTGGGATCATGTGGAGAATGCATGTTATATTGAAATCAAATCGTCTCCAACAGGGTAAAATTTAGGCGAGGCAGTAGGGCTACAGCCAATGCTCTATGTACAACAAAGGTCCCCTTGGTCCCTTAGTTAGGACAAGGAAATTTGACTGAAGTTTGAAGTATTGAGTACGTCTTCGAAAGTCTCACCCAATTTTAGCATTGGCCACAGCAAACATTCGTACTGCTGTTAATGCTTTCTTTAACAATTTAAATACTTGGAGAGCATATGGCAGCAGGCATTATATCATGTCAAGGAAAGAAAGCCAGTTCTGTTCATATATTACAGAAATAATTCAGTGCCGAACAAATGTTTTAATTTTGGGTTGATAACAGATATGCTGAAATAATTATTGCTTTATGTTTGAAATTCACATATTTTCAAGCTGATTTGTAGTAACTGACAAAAAGAAAGTTTAATCTGATTCCATTTCATTTTGTTTTCTTGTGTTTATCCTTTTTTTCAGGGAGATATGAATGGCAGGTGTCGTAGCAGAGCACCAAGCAAAGCTGAGTAGCACATCAGCCCTGACAGATCATGATCTCTTTGTTAAGTTTAATACATTCATAGGCAACATCTGTATCTGTGTAAGCACTGGAACAGCATCGGATCTATACCTTATTAATGTTTGAATGGACTTATGCCGTGGTATACTCTCAGCATATTGTAAGATACTAAGGGGGTGGTCAGAGGTGTCGCTAACGTGTGTGTGTTGGGGGAGGGTGGGGGCATGGGGGGTAAACACTCACATTGGTGGAGAAGTTGTGAGGTCATTTGCGGATTCAGTCGGGTAGATAACAGATGACCTTTTTGCCAGTGGATAAGACCTTTTTTTTTCCTACCAGATAAAATACTGGTAAGTGGGGGGACGTTTTGACCTTTTTTTGGTGGGGGGGGGGGCTTTTTGACTTATCGCCCATTGGTACACAAAGGATTTTGTCAGGTAAAATAACAGTGGACCTTTTTGGGCTTGTTTACTGTGCCTTTGCTGAGTGAATGACTCTGACAAGTTCATACTGGAAATTTAACCATTAATAAAAGATTTGTAAGGTTTTTTTTGTAAAGTGGGAAAAATACACATTTTCTATGTATTTTTTAATAAAATAATTACAGTAAATTAGATTTATACTGCACAGAAACTATCAAAAAATATCTTAATGGCCACTGAAAGATATTTTTGGGTATCAGTTGTTTGAAATACATGTCCTTCAGAAAACTAACTTCAGAAAACATATCATATTTAAGATAAATTATGTTGTCATAAAGCATAAAAGGTTAATTGCTATAACTTTTGTACACAGAATGTGTTTCATATATGCATGTCTTAAATGTTATAGCTGATTAAAATTGACTCTATACTTTCAAAATTTGATCAGCATGGCATTGTTTTTTAAAAAAATCTTGAGACATTAAGATTTAATCACAATTTGCAACTCATTTCCAGTCATTACAACATTTGGACTGTGTATGAACTACATTTTGGAATTATGGTACCTCTCTATTTCCTAAATAACACAAGTACAAAAGTAAATACTTTGTAGCATGAAACTGCATTTCATCCTTACATATAGATTATGTACAGAGATATGCACTAGGCCATTAAAGATTGTGTCAGGGATGTGCAAGTCATTACTTCCCTTCATTATCAATACCAAACGGTAGTATAGTACTTACAAAATGGTGTGTTGAAAGTCTGAGATCCATACATCATAGAATTTGTTGTTTTATGAGAAAAACTAATAACGACATGTTACCAGAATGTTTGTTCTTTCCGTGAGTTTCAATTTGCTCAAACTGAGAATAACGGTTACTGTGTACGCGTCACAAGACCAGCGGGGCGCACACGCGCACAGTGATTGGCTAAACGGCTAACCCCCGTGCGACATTGGCTAACGGCTGATCGGACAATTTTGGAACGACATGTGCACGTTTGACGTCGCGGAGTTTGAAAATTGCTCCTGAGCATATTGAAAAATGGATGAAGTTTTAACCGTCCAGATTTTTCACCAAAACTCAATATTTTACCCGAAGTCTCTATGAGAGGTGTTTATTTATATTAATCTTCACATTGGATATGATTTCAGCTGATTTCAATTCATATAGATGTTTTTTTGACGTGCAAATCAATGACACAATCTTTAACATCAAAATAAACACTGATAAAGTAGCGTGTACTGTACTGTATCTTCATTCGTACTGGCACTAACTGGCATGGATTGTAATGGCCGCAAGTTATCTTCTTAGTGCCAGTGTGTACTTGATTTGGTTATGTTCTAATCAAGATGAAGCTTTCATTGAATTTAAGGTTTGTTTGATGTCATAATTCAAGGTTACTGTAACTTTTCATGCCATCACAAATGGATTTGAGGTGGATAAAAGGAAGTATGTAATTTCTAACAAATATAAGATGAATCTAATATTTTCATGAACAGCATGATATCGTCTGTCCATGAAAATAGCCATTCACCTTTATTAATGTTGGGAAAATTCACTACAAAAGTAATAAAATTATTTTAACGCAGTAAATAGAAAGAAAAAATATAATTGTAAAGGTAAATGTCATGATTGGGAGTAGTCCTCAACTTGGGATAAAAACTATTCTAGAATCAAGTAAACTATGCAGGGATTCTACTGTGAAACTTTTGTAGTCAAAAGTTGACTCATTTTAAAATAATGTCCACCAGTATGCCTTGTAACAGACAACGTATGCATTTGTTTGTTTCATTGTATAGCAGATTGTCTGTCCTTGCTAAATCAGTTATTGAACTGATAGGTTTACATCTTATATTTTCCCACAAAATCACAAATATTTGTGTGAATTGGGAAAATATGCACATTTTCTATTCAAAATCATATAATTTCTCAAATTTCATTCTGAATTCAGAATCTTAAAGACACAGGCTAACATTGTGGGGCTTCAAATTAAAAAATTGTCAAACTTTGCTATCTGAGCTACATAGTAGTGTTTGAATCTACAAATAAACACCCTAGAATACAAAAGTTTGGAAATTTATGCTGCCACTGGCAAGATATGAATGAATAAACAATTAGTACTCGGGCCGAGTAAAAAAATAGCCCAGATCTACACACAGTAAGTCTATGGGAGGGAATGGGCAGGTGAATCCGGTCAACTTACGATTTTCACTTTTTTAAAGCCCTAAATAATCATTTTGAAATACAATTTTTTCAGGGCTTCATTTTTAGACCTTATCAAAGACACTGCTAGCATAGGGAATCATTTAGTTCAATTTTTTTTTAACTGGATACAATGTTATACAATGCCTTTAATATAAAAAATACATTGTTGATAAAGGGTATACTAAACTACAACGTTTGTACACTACAATCTTCTCCAACATGCTTCTGCAAAAATATTACCGCTGTTTGAAGTGGATACTGTACTTCCAAAGTTGCTCAATGATGCATTTTTCAAAAAGGCAAAACATGTTAAGAATTAAAGAAACATGTATACTAGAGAAATTTCTTCAAACAAAAACAATTTCAGATACGTTAATACCTTCACAAATTGATTTATATCTTTGTAAAGGCTGCCTGGATTTAATCGCCTATCATCAATACTCATTTTGCAAATGAAAGAAAAAGAAGACATTTCTTGAATTTTCTTTCACCAATGAGTTGCACAAATAAAATAAACAATTTTGCTGTAAACAGTGGTACAGGATGGTAGTAATGTTGTTTTTAATCAAGACTGTTAGCTTGCTTTATTTAGAAAAACAGGGTTGATAGTTTTTACATGTTTAACAAAAATAATCAATAATAGTACTGGTTCTTCATATTACAATAAATATTGATAAAACGAACTAGTAAAACTAGTTATCAATGCAAGCAAAAATGTTGTTGACAGCAAACAACCCCAAAGGGCATATTGTCTGTAAGCTACTGTCCTGGATTATGTTTACAAAGAGATAAGTAATACTCAATCATGTTTACACTAATCGAGCTGAAATCAAGTCAAGTATTATATCGGATCAGATATGCCTCTTAACCCATGACCTATAGATAATTACTGCACTGGTTCGACCTTGATAATTTTACAGTCACATAGCAGAGTCAATACAGCATAATTGATGTTTGAATTAATTGTGTGATACCTCTAGGCACATCTATAATCACTGTTTACCTAAAAAGTAAGACTGATCATGGATTAAAATTTTCCACTGGCACGTGTATACTCCAATGTTTGTAATTTGAGTACTGGTACTGTTTGGTACAGTTTCTAGTGGGTGGTTTGTTTTCAGTGAGGAATATTATGTTGAACTTCATATATCCCTTGTGATAACAAAGCATCAAGCATATCTGCAATCATTAATTGAGTATTTTTGTATGCCATGGTACAAGCTGGTGCAGTGTACAAATGCTTTGTTGACTCTCGTCATTAATGATCTTATCAACATCTTGAAGGAATTTAGAATACAGTGGAAATATTTTTGCACCAAAGTGAAACAAATGGGTTGATTAATTTATTAAAGTTATGTTTTGGGTACTGATAGTTAAGAAATTAGTCAGTTAATATTTTGTTTATACAGATAACATTGTTTTACAAACTTCAACTCTCACATGATACATCTTAATTTTGCTTTATAAATTAATGTAGCAATAAATGTTGCAAATAACATTTCCTTAACCCTTTCTCCAAAATGAATAATGAAAAACATACAAGGCAAAATGAGACAAAACAATGAAATAAAACACAAAATTGGTCTAATGATTTCTGCAACAAAATTACAAATAAAATTGTTAAATATTTTTCTGTACCAGACATGTTGTCTAGGTTCTCTCCTTATGTTAGAGAACTCAATCAAACAATACTTTGAGATGTTATATAAATTTTAATTGTTTACAGTGTATTTTGTGTAAATGACTGTCTAATTAATATGATATATTTGCATACATGCACATTGTGATCAATAATATCCAATGTGCTAAAAATAATGATATGAACACAGGGATTGAGTAGTAACTGTTTAAATAAAAATACTACTACTACAACAACTTATTTATCTTGCCACCATTTAACCAGGCACCGTTGCTAACTGGCCAGAAAATCCAACTATAATTTCTCTGTTTGTTTGATTCATTTCCACCCCAAATATCATAAATGAAGTGGCAAAATTTCTATTCTATGTCATTTCATTTTCATTTTGTACAGTACACAATTGCCTTTGAATATATATTATCAGTATTATATAACTTTCACTAGATACATTACCACTTATTGTGTTAACCTTTCTTGAATTTCACAGAAATTTTCTGTGTAGATATAAATCGTATATCAGGCCAAATTCCTACATGGTTTGATAAACTAAGTTGAACAGTTTAAATATGTTATACCCAAGTCCCATCAATGATGATATGGAATTCTTTCCATTTGCATTCCTAGCTTCTGTGGTCATGGGACGGGCCGGGAGTTTTTGACGGGAGACGACATCCAGCGGTTGACGTGTCGGGCAGCCACTCTCCTCATTGGCTGCAGCAGTGGAAAGCTTCTGGTCAATGGCTGCCTGGATGCCAGTGGAATGGCCTTGAACTATCTCCTTGCTGAATGGTAAGTAGAAGGCTCATGTTGAATGGTTCAGTGAAAGAACTAAAGGTCCAATATAGCTCCTGTAAATCAACTAAAATTTTGCTCTTGTAATATCTTATTGTTGTGATGTTGAGTATAGGGTTTAATCCTTTGCATTACCTTTCCCTCAAATCCTATGGGAATTCCGGGGGGGGGGGGGGGGGGGTTTAACTCAGATTATAGTCAGACAGGGGTGTGCGGCTGAGAACTCCGAACCCATACCCACATCCAAGGGCCATTAGACCCATGCCTAAGGATTTTTTTGTGAAAAATGAACCCATGTCTAGGATTTCAAACTTTAAATATTACATATTTTTGGTTGTAATAATGCAGTGGCCAAACTAAATGATACGAGACTCATGTCTAAGGATTTTTCGTGAAAAATGGGGCCCATGTCTGAGGATTTTAATGAAAAGGGGACCCATGTTAAGGATCTTTCTTGAAAAAGTCACCCTTTCCAGTGGCACATACCTGTATCCCGAATGTACATGAGATCCCTCCCCCCCCCCCGCCCCCGGATTGAATTATTGTCATAATTGAGGCTGATAATTCTGATAATTTCATTGAATATTGTCATTTGTCAGTGCGTGTCATGTATAGGCATAAAATGTCTTCGTTTGGAAAAGAAAAAAATGGGTACCGGTAATGATTATGAGAATAGTGTGATTGCGAATGTGATGACTTTTTTTTTTGCTTGTCAACTCGATTTTTACCCCGGACCAGTTTTTCCTTCAGACTTTATGACACTTTTTGTGCTTGTCACATCAATTTGTACCTTGAAACAGTTTCGCTTCAAACTTGATGACTATAAATTTGTTTTGCCTGTCGCATTGATTTGCACATGAAACAATCCCTTAAAAAAATCATGGGTACACATATGGTGTCAAGCAGCCATTCGTAAAAAACAAATTACTTTTAGAAAATGACATTGATTGAGATACTTTGCAAATTATCAAAGTTTGAAAGCACCAGTGACCACAATGTCTATTTATCTATCTATTATTATTTTTCCAGCCCCTGCGTGGTGGCCAACTTGTGGGACGTGACGGATCGCGACATCGACCGATTCTTGGAGTTCCTCCTGAAGGCGTGGCTTGCCACTGCCGGCCCCACCCCTGGTAACTACAGCAGCCAATCACTGGCCGACCTGCTGAATGCTTCTCGGCATGCCTGCAAACTGCAGCACCTGATTGGCTGTTCGCCCGTCATCTACGGGCTCCCCGTCAGCATGCAGACGTGAGAGCTAGAGATGTCTCGGCATCGGTCGTCAACTCTCGCGGTACGACGTTCACGTTCACGCGACCCGTCTTCATTTTGATGAGTATCAGTAAAGAGGTGATCTTCAGCCGTGGCCTTTGATCCAAGTCACTTGCAAACTTTGCTTCCTCTCTCCGGGTCAGTGCACTTTTTAAGACAGTGTGTGATGGGTGTCAAGTTCGTCAAAAGGTCGAAACTTGTGTGTGTGTCCCAAAATATTCTATGAGAAACCTGTTGCAAGTTAATATTAAGTTGCAATTTGTATTGAAATCTGCCTCAAACCCGGTTTGTATTCATTGAATAAAGGCTGGATGAATGTTTCCTCGTTCCTCTCATTGCATTCCAATGTATTTGAATGAATAATCTACATAGCATGTGTGTGGACAACTGCAGAAAGTGGGTTTTTTTCTACAGACTCACATTTCATACATACTGATTTGTGATTATTGATTGGGCAAAAACTTTTATGTCAGAAAAGACATTAACAAATGAACACTCACAATCTATCAAAAAGTAAAGGAAGTGTTATTGAAGAGGGTATTCACATTTTAATAGTGTCACTTTGTTCAGTATTAATAATGTCAGTGTTCTGTAGATGGTTTTACATATGTCATCATTACATTATTTAAAAGAATTATATGCCATTAGGAATATGTGTCTAATAGATGTGCTGACGTTTGTTTTGGTACATATTGAGTACGGGAACAGTTTTATGTTTTAACACAGGACATTACTATCAACAATTCGTTGGTGATTTCATGTACCGGTGAATGTTACATTTTGTTTGATATGCAAGATTCCCCGGTACGTAATGTCACTGACGAATTGTTTGCGCGATGTGTGTGTTGTTTGTATGTTTGTACCCCATATGTATGCATTCATGTGTGTATTTATGTTTGTATGCATACAGCATGTATTTGTTAAAGTGTCCATGACAACTTGTGGGGGAAAGGGTGGGCGGGCATGCTTAGCTAACCAAACTTTAACAATTTAATCAGAAATGTAAACAGGCTTAGACTGAACATTGCCCCTTAGTTGTATGATACTATGGTATAGGAAGTTATAAAACAAATGGTATTACGATTCTACAACACTTAATTGTTCTCCCTCAAATAATCTTCCAGGGTCTTGGCTTGTGTATAGTTAAATAAGTTGAGCTCACGTGTTGTAACATGTGGGCAGGGATATTCGGTTTTTAACTTCACGTCTGAAAGAAAAAAAAAATCTAGCCTTGCACATTGTGTAAAAAAATGCCGAACTTTGCTACCTGACATATCTGACAGTGTTTGAATGGACAAATGAACACCCTAGAACACAAAAGTTCTTACAGTTATGCTGTCACTAGTACAATATGTGCAGATACAAATCGGCGCATTAATTATTCTCAGCCAATAGGAAATTCTGCAACACAGCAGTCTATGGGGGAAAGCTGGAATGGTCTCTCAATGATTTTCACTTATTAAAGCACTTAATGATTGTTTAAAACTGCTATTTTTTCAGGGCTTCATTTTTAGACCATATCAGAGACACTGGTAGCATGGGGGATCATGTAGTTCAGATTTTTTAAACTGGAAGCATTGTTATACACTGCCTTTTAGTAATTTTGGTAAATTTTCCTCAGTTTACCATTCAAAATACAGATAAAATATCAATGAGCCATATGCTGAATTCTGTTCATTTTCAGATAAGTGTAGAGTCTACATTGACATGTATAAGTCTTGGATATTAAAAGTTTGAAGCAGCTCCTTCAACCATTACAGACAGAGTTGTACACCCGTAAGCTAGTCAGATTTGCTTATGTAAAGAATAGTGACTTTGGGTGCCATTTTTACACCTGTGTGTAGTGATGTGCAAAGTCAGTTTCATCCTTATCAGTTGGGGGCGGTAACCTTATTTAATCAAACTATTTTGGCTCATGATGGCATGTACAGAGTTTTAAGTCTGGTAAACTCCTGTAGATAAATCCAAGTCCACTTAAGATACAGTAATTATAAAAGTGAATTATCAAGTAAACTCTGATCCCAAGTTGTTTATTCACTGTGATACAGACCTGTTTGTTTGCCCTGTTTTGAGTATTTTTTTAAACAGTTATCTACATATAACTGCTTGTATCTGTAGCCTTATGTGCATGTCAAATCTTTGTGATTATACAATTGACCTTAAAGAGCAGTACAGTTTGATAAACTGGGATAAATTATCTTTGCTGAATAACCGTATGGTGAGAAGGTGTGTTTGTAGAGTAACTTGATGTGTACGTGAATTTGTGCCCGTGTATAAAGTCACATGCAATTCAATGTGGGCATAAAGGACAAACTTCGAAGAAATCTATGGGTTTCATTCAAAATGTGTTGTGTGCTATATCTTTTTGTCCTGTATTCATCTTTGTAAAACACTTGTAATCTCCTCCCCCAATACAGTCAAACTAATCGATTATAGTTAGTTTATTTGACATATTTTTTTAGATTGCTATCAAAAAGTGAAAGTGAAATTATTAAAACTGGTTGCATTAAATTTACACTGTCGTATTCAAAGATATCTTACTTAAGTTGTTAGAGTACTAGCTACATTAAGATGAATTTCTGGGGAAAAAAACATTGATTTTCTCAGAAATTACCCAATAATCACTCTTTGTAAAAATGCATACAAATAATTCAGTCATTGGTTGCATATACTTGAGTGCTGGAATAGCCTTTCCTAATGCAATGATAAATAACACTGATGATAGATTTTCAAGCCAATAGTTTCCCTTTTATAAATTTGAGGTGAAAATCAGTAGTATGTACTTTCTATAAACTTTTATGATTAGTAAATTTACTGTATCGTACATCAGTCACATAATGTTGATGGGTTTGAGTACTTGTATATGTTCACACACTAACGGGTGTTAAATGCAAAATACAGGTATAACTTCTGCACATTCATTATCTGAAACATAATGTTGCAGTAGTGATTATTGTGTATTCAATTATTAATTGTATGAAGAATTCCGTAAATGAAATTAAGATTTCTCTGTGTTGTAATTGGTAATAATTTTTAATTTGTTTGTCTTGTAACTTAAAATATTATAAGTTTATAAAAAAATAATAATTTCTGCTTATAACACAACATCAGACTGGGGTGACTTTTGCTGGTTGTGCATTTTGTAACAGCCCTGTACACTATCATTTACATGTAATACCTTTCCCAAGGTTTGAACTTAGAAGAGTTTGCATTAATTGAAGTAGCCCCTTATTTGTAAACCCACAGCATTGAAATTAGAAAGAAATTGTTCTAGTGTGAGTTTAATAGTTTTAACATTGCTTTTTGGCATTAATGAGCAAATCACATTTGAAATAATTTTCTTAAAGTATCAACTCTATAACTCTTGACATGCTGTAGTCACAAATCTGCACCACACAATACATACAATGTCAATAGAGCTGTAATTTCTGTGGCACGTTAAGAGTCAATTCAAACAAGATACAATGGTGGTTAAATTTCTGTTGATTGAGAGTTAGAATAAGAACATTTTCATTGTTTTTTTTTTTTTTTTATAAGTGGCATATTGGAATATGTTTCATACATTACTGTAACTATACTCTCACTTCAGGCAAAATTTGAAATACTGTGACCATTCTTCAAAATGAAAAGTACTACCTTTAAGATAATGTGCAGGGCTTAGCAGTGCCAGCTTCAATACTCTCTTGACCAGCAAGTGCTGTGAACTTTGATGATGGTACTTGACTCAAATTCCACAGGAATAGTATCAAAACTTGAACTTCAGAAGTCTGAATATATTGTTAACACTTATCAGTTTATTGACAGTACAAAGGGGTATATGTGTTTGTCAACCGTTTGTTAGGAGAATATGAACAACTGCTGCTTCTGTGAATAGGCAAGACGGGAGACAAACTTTAAGAAAAAGGGTGGGAAGATCAAGGAGGCGATTCAAACATTTGTTCAATCTTAAAGCCCAAGTTTAGTTTTGGGGATTTTTTTTATTTGAAAGCTTTATGCCAAAGGTCATATCACACTAATAACACAGAGTCTGAATATCTTTCGTAAAAAAAAAAAAAACAAAAAAATTAATGAAAATTCTTGGGGGGGGGGGACCCCGAAGATTTTCGACTATATTTCACTTATAGCATCCAAAGGCTTAAAAAGGTGTTAAGGTAATGTAAGTTATATCTCATCAGAAAGAGCAGAGTCTGCTTTTCTGATGAGGCATAACTCATTTCTCATATAACCTTAACACCTTATTAACCCTTTGGGTGCTATAATGTGAAAATAGTTGAAAATCTCGGGTTCCGCCCCCCCCCCCCCCCCCCCGAGAATTTTCATTAATTAATTTTAAAAAAAAGAAAGACAATCAGAATCTGTATTATTGGTGTGATATGACCTTTGGGCATAAAGCTTTCAAATTAAAAAAAAAATCCCCAAAACTAAACTTGGGGAACAATGTTCGAATCGCCTCCTAAACAAATCTTTAGGATTTGCCTACATAATCTGCTGTCATTTACTTCCAAATGCTGTAAATTCTCTGGTAAAGAAATAATTCTCCTGAGTAATAGCTAAAAACCACCATTTTAATGGCCTTTTCTGCATTAAATCACCCCCCCCCCCAAAAAAAAAAAATCATCCCCTTCCCATCCTTAAAATATTGCAAAATAGATTCTAAGCATTAGAATAACTTTTATTTTGGTGTATGAAATGCACGAATTGGTGTAAAATACCCAATAAAGACATTGGTTCTATAATTACATTTATGTGCATTCCCCATTTGTTACTTTGAAGGGATGAATTGTGTGATTTGTTAAGAAATTTCAAATGGAAATAAAAAAGACATTTTATGTAACTGATTAATTGTAAATGTTAAGAGTCTTTGTTTTACATCTTCCCCCCAAAAATTGTGTATTTCATTTTAATTGGAATAAAGTGAGTGCTTGTAATAATGTAATTGAATTGAACCCTGCATACTGTTGAGGATTTACATGCAAAGTTGGACTCGTAGGATGTTAGTTGTAAATTTCCCTTTGTTTGTTTGAATAATTCAACATTATGTGACATACATGTAGTGCAAAAAACTTGATGTATTTATGTAAAGGAAGATGCTCCCCAGCCTGGTACTAGCCAGTACGCCAGCTTGCACGCCTACAACACGTGACCGGCACTAATCTTAAATAATCGTAAACAATTAGTGCAATGCAAATAGACAGATACAAGTGATTACTGTTAATTAAACACTGACCTTTTATGCAAAGATCGTTGGGTAAGCTGGGATAGTTCAAAATACAAGGTTATTGTCGTCGTACGTTTATTTCAGACTGCTGTAATATATTGTACATGTAATACTGTTTATAAATGTATGTAATTTAATTTGTATACACATATGTAAAGTATGAAATTATTCTATTGCTTTTAGATATTCCATCACATTTTGATGTTGTTGTATTTGTAGTTGGGTGTGAGTTAAAGATGTAACTTGTGCAAATCAATAAAATGAATTAAATGGATCTCAAAATATATAAAAGCTGATTACTTTTGTCATGTCGTTGATTTATGAGGTGGCCCTGTTGGACTTGTGAAAGACTTGGACAAAAACATATAATTGTGTGATTGATGCAATATGTTCCACCAGCACCAACTTAATTTGGTAATTTCATTGTTTTCACATCACACACCCACTGTAAATAGTCTAGGTAAACTACCCTACCCACAATCCTCTGGACAACTATCCCCAGCCCTAGCAACCCCCTCCCCTTCCATCAGGAGAATTATCATCCTAGTACAACTACCCCCCCCCCCCCGTCACTTACTATGGATGACTAGTCTTGACATCTCAGGATGAACAATTAACTGGAGTAACTGTTGTCCAAGGGGGTTGTTGTCCAGGTAGCTATTGTCTGGGAGAAGGGGGGGGGGTCTAGTTGTCCTTGGGAGTAGTGTCCTGGGCGTAGTTGTGTGTGTGTGTGTGTGTGTGTGTGTGTGTGTGTGTGTGTGTGTGTGTGTGTGTGTGTGTGTGTGTGTGTGTGTGTGTGTGTGTGTGTGTGTGT
>JZLH01S0410006.1:11326-25677 GCA_001188425.1 Eucidaris tribuloides | reverse complement strand
TGAACAGACTTGTTCCCCTATTGCAAAAAGGAAAAATTGCTTAGATATTGACAACATCATTTTTTTTTAAAAAGTAGATTATTAATGAGGTATTGACGTGAAATACATGTACAACGAAGGATTCGGATTTGATTTTGTAGTGTGGTAAAGTTCTTTGCATCAAGGTCAGGGAGGAAAAGGGATACTTGACTGATTGACTGATATGATATCGCGCAATACCAGCTAGATTATCACTCGGCAGAGTTGTAATAGCGCCAACTACGTTCACTACTGATTGATTCGGAAACGGGGAAAAGAGTAAGGGTATGTGAAGAGTTTGGCTTCTGAAACACGTGAAAGGGTTGGATGAAGTTCTATCATTGTTTTAGAATCCCTGAAAAAGCTACTTCCTTTGCAAGCTCATCACCGAAGGCAGTACATGTATACATGTATCAGTAATTAATCTTACATCAAGCCCCAAATTTGACACATGAAAGTTTGACAGAATAAAATATAGCTCCTAGCTACACAATACATAAAACTTCATTTTTTTCTAAAATAAAAATGAGGAACGGATTTTTCTTCAATTCCCCACAGCAACGATCACAGGAAAGATAAAGACCAAATTCCGTTACCCATTTTAATAATATGTATATAATCCGCTGTGTAAGAAACATAAGTCAACATTTCAAAACTGAAAATGCCACCCTTTTTCCATGATACAAATAAAAAAAAACTTGTTCTAAATTTTCCACATGAATGAAAGTGATAGAAAAGGAATATAAACAACTTGCGATCAACTACCTGCATACAGTATTGTGAGAAAATTTTCCCAAGTAATTTCTTTGCCGCTTGACACCCCCTACAAAAATATAATGAGTACGATTTTTTTTTCTGTTAATATCTGTTACCGAAATTCAGTCAGGTTTAATGAATACCATCATGAACGTTGTATAACATGTGCCAACTCCTTTACGTACTTATGTTTGTTTGGTTGGTGAAACGTAACAATTAGTTGCTTTTGGGATTATCATATCTTCTCTTGAACTCTTTTATCTCGTAATGATATCTTACCCAGCTATGATAGCTCCCCAATCTTATTTTGTCTCTTCTTTTTTCACGTAGACATCATCAATTATCGCAATGCATAGCCGGTTCTTACCTTCGTAAGAATTCATTGTATTTGATTATGCTAATAAGATGCACAAATCCATGTATTTTAATGATAAACCTCAGATAATTCATCTATGTTGCATCAAGGGTAATGCTCTATATCAACCCATTTCGACTTCTTTTCATATAGTTTGGGTCGACTTCAAGAAGAGTTAGGATGGGCCAGGAATGTCCCGAGTGCCAAGAGTAGCGGGATAAGTTGCATCCAATAATTTCTGAAATATTTCCTTTTCCCATTTTATTTAACTAAATTAACAAAAGTTAGGTGGAAAGCTGGAAAAATAATCGTCTTACTAAGGATTATTGATACCAAAAGGAATATCTTGCCTGAACGTGGAATAATTTCAGAAATCGCATTGATTTTGAAGGAGACGGTACTTTCTTCATGCCAAATGTACCATATCTTGATTCCAACTGAAATAAGCAGATAAAAACAATATGAGGAATATGGATCGGGTACTGGTGTTACTCGTGCTTTTACAACCGGCAGTTGGTAAGTTAGTTTTGTACTGTATTTCTATTCAAATCACATGACCTCTTTGACAGAATATGATTATTGTTTAATCAAATACTGAAAGAAGATGAAACAGAAGTGATGACATTTTGTTTACTAAATACACGTAACTACGCCCCGATACAATAAAATTTTCACCCGTGTGGATTATTTGAGAAAAAACAACAACAACGCATACGCATGCATATAATTGTTTTGGTCGGTTTATTGTAACACGTCACCTGATTGATCGAACAGATCTTTTCAAAGTCTGCAATCATCATATTACAAAAACTGCAATATACACGATTAGAAAGTGATGTTTTATTAATGTACACGACATTTGTGTGTAGAAGTGTTATCAAATTACACTCTTTGAAATTGAAGTTATCCTGGCATACATTTTACAGTCACGGATATGGTAAAGGTCTATCGAATACACAAAATATAAAATCAACAAAAATGTAAACTAATCGCGGAAATTATCAATGACACAGAATCTTGACTACATCGAAGGCTTTTAGTTACATTAAATGAACATTTCCCAATTGTTCACTTTTTTAAAAAAAGATTTAAGATACATGTGATCTGTATTCGGAACGCAATTAGTTTTTCCATTGTTGTTCTAAGATAAAACACTCCAGAGTACATATATAAAAGTGAGTTTCAAAAGTAAGTCACAAAATCAAACGTAACTTTATTGTACACGAATCAAAATCAAACATTAAGACATGTTTGATTTTTTTCTTTCATCACAACTTCATTAGGCAACACAACTCAGAAGGAAAGTCATTTTCTATGACCATTTTGTTTTTGTGAAAATATGAAAAAAAATGTACAAATATTTTTGGTTAGTATCACGAATATTTCTTACAACACCAACAATAAAAATGTAATGAAAATCGTGCAGCTCGCTTTATTCGTAAAATTTAATGATCGTTTATTCAACGATCTAAATATTTTCGGACTTCTGCTAACAAATTTTTATTGAAAAAAATACAAAATTATTAAAATTGATACAAGCAGGTAACCGTCCCCAAACCGATTATACCAAAAGCAGTAACATATGACACATCATCGGTAAGTGTGCCGATAAAATTGCAACTTAAGCATATTTCTTTCGGTCTATCCATCTCTATATCGTTTTGAAGTTCACCAGAAAAAGTTGTTTGGTTCTCATATGTATTGAAAAGTTGGCGTAAAACATGTGATGTATCATTCCTAGTTAATTCATATGAATCTATCGTTTTAGAATCACTACATAAACTCTTGGTCAATTCGATCATTACCAATAACCACACGAATTTTATATGGTCGATTATCGAATTTAAATGATATAGCTTGTTTGCAACATGAAATGTTATTATAGATATGCTTATTATAGATATTGTGCCAAAATCATTATTTCCGCTTACTTTGCGGATACAGTTGGCTATCCCACAGGCTAAAAATTGCTTGTTGCATTGCACTTACTGGATCTGTGCACAATTCGAAATCCAAGACCAATGCTATATTGAAAAACATTGACGTTATCAATTGTATGTAATTATGCCACGATACTAAGAAAAGCAAAAATTACGGTATCGCACTTTTTAAGTAATGATATCATACTGCAATTTGTTGCTCGTACGCTTATATTCAAGTATATTACTCATTTACTCCACCGTTTACTCAATCTCAGCTTATGATAATTGCGGCCTTCCGCATACCAAGAGCAGTTCGATATGTAGTGTACGTTATTATACCCATGTCATATGAATATATTATATACATGTACACTAATTCTACATCATTTTTATGTGTGGAATGAATCTATCTTTTATTTTGTCAATTATCTTTGATTGTTATTATACTTATATAATGTGAGAATCATAGTATTGTTGCGAAAGAATTGAAACAAAATGCAGAAAATAAAACATTTTCAAACGACAATAATGGAATGGGATGTAATATCTACAATGGTAAAAATATTTTAGGAGGTTGAAGATGAACAAATTTTAAAGAATGATTAAAGTTACTTGTTAAAGTTACGTGAACAGTAAGTTATTTATCGTTTTTTTCATTCTTCGGAAAAATGCCGTATATTCAGTAGCGGAAATTTGAGGGGGGATTAAAATACAGGAGGTGAAATAGAAATACCCTTGCGTGGTGCAAATCACCCCTTAGGATACATATTTTCAATAAAAAAGTGGAATTTATGACTTGAAATCCCCTAACCCAACATTAATAAAGTTTAATAATATATGTCAGTCACATTTACCATTTGAATACGTTTGCAGATAACAAAAACTATTAACAAATCCTTACAAAATTGATAAGCTTTAGAAATCTAGGGGGGGGGCGACCCCAGAAAATTCGAGGAGTGGGGGGGGGTGTGACCTTTCCCGGCCCAGTGCGTATACGTCTACATGTATGTAATGTGCAAATACGGATGTTAGTAAAATGGTCATCTTTGCCCAGGGTAGTTCGTAGTATGGCCTCACTCGTTGGTTACCCTTGCTTACGTTTTTAGATAAGATAAGATTGGAATATCCTGGCAACATATACGATTACTATCTAGTCATTATGCAAGCGCAGAGATATATCCTCCCGCGCAGGCGCGGTTCTAGAGCAGAAATTTTAGGGGGGCTACAGGGGGGGCTTGACGAAAACATGCGAGGGAGCGAAGCGGTAGGAACTTTTTGAAAATACGCATAGTAAAGACGTGATTCTGGGCATGGTAAATAAATATATTAAAGGTATATTTTATGACGATTATTAGGGATTAATTTCAAAAAGATTACAGGAAGTATGTGAAAATTGTAAATGGGACAGTGATACTTGCGAGGGAGCGAAACCTCCGAAGCGGGGGGGGGGGGGGGTTGTGGAAGGGGGAATACCCTTCTCACACGGCAGGAACTTGTTTTGAAAATAGCAATAGAAAAAGATGTTTTTTCTAGGCAGGGTAAACATATACTTTTGGCAATTGGTATAATTTATTCAGATTAGGGATTGGGAAGTCATACTTGCGAGGGAGCAACGCGACGAGCGGGGAGGGTGTGGGAGAGGGTAATACCCCCTCCCCACGGGAGGAACTTTTTGAAAATGCGCATAGAAAAGACGTGATTCTGGGCATTGTAATTGATGTTTTTAAAGGTATATTTTATGAAGATTATTCGGTGATCATTTCAAAAGATTACAGGAAGTATGTGAAAATTGTAATTGGGCAGTGAAATTGCGAGGGAGCGAAACCTCCGAACGGGGGAAGGGTGTGGGAGGGGGATAGCCGCCTCCCACGGTAGGAACTTGTTGAAACACGCATAGAGAGATGTTTTTTTCTAGGCATGGTAAACACATACTTTTGGCAATGGTATATTTAATCAAAGATTAGAGATTGGGAAATCATACTTGCGAGGAGACAACGCGACCGAGCGGGGAGGGTGTGGGAGGGGGTATACCCCCTCCCACGGTAGGAACTTTTTGAAAGATACGCATAGAAAATACGTGATTCTGGACATGGTAAGTACATATTTGAAGAGTAATATTTTATAAAGATTATTAGAAATTTATTCCAAAGATACAGGAAGTATGTGAATTTTTGTAATTGGCAGTGATACTTGCGAGGGAGCGAAACCTCCGAACGCGGGGAGGGTGTGGGAGGGGGAACTCCCCTCCGCACGGTAGGAACTTGTTGAAAACACGCATAGAAGAAGATTTTTTTTTTAGCAAATGGTAAACACATAACTTTTGGCAATGGTATATTTTATCAAGATTAGAGGATTGGGAAATCATATCTTGCGAGGGAGCAACACAACCGAGCGGGGAGGGTGTGGGAGGGGCTATACCCCTCCACAGGTAGGAACTTTTTGAAGATACGCATAGAAAATACGTGTGATTCTGGACATGGTAAGTACATATTTGAAAGAGTAATATTTTATTAAAGATTATTAGAAAATTATTTCCAAAAGATTACAGGAAGTATGTGAATTTTTGTAATTGGGCAGTGATACGTTGCGAGGAGGCGAAACTCCGGAACTGGGGGAGGGTGTGGGAGGGGATACTCCCCTCCACGGTAGGAACTTTTTGAAAATACGCATAAGAAAAAGATGGGTTTCCTAGGCAATATTTTTTGTTGGCAATGGTATTTTTATCGAGATTGGGGATTGGAAGTCCATACTTAATAAGTCGCATATTTCTACCACATTGTACATCTTCAGCATATGGCACTTGACAGCAATGTTGTTTGGTTATGCAAGCGTATCATATACAGCGTACCTGTGTAATTTGTCATGTGGACAAATAATTTGGTATCCTCAGCAATTATCAACAACTATAAAAAATGTATAATACCCCAAATAAAACATAAGTAAAAAAAAAATAAAAAATAAAAAGTTATTAGAAAGACATACAGTGCAAATTTAATGTTAAAAACGAAGAAAAAGAAAGGGTAAACTTATTACGTATAACATGCATACATAACATACCAACACACACACACAGCACACACACACACACACACCACACACCACAAACACACAACAACACACACACAACAACACACACACACAACACACACACACACACACACACAACACACACACTTTATATATATATATATATATATATTAACGGTAATATAGGTTTATATGTGATATATGTGATATATGACAAGTCATACTGTAAAATGATAGTATTGATGTTAATATTAATAAATATTGGTTTCCCTTTGCACTATTATAGCTATTCGTGCCAAAACTGATGGAACAAGTGAGACAAGAGGTACACAGGTACGCGATTACAGTCCAGTGGGTACGGGGTATTGGGTTATTGGAACCAGTGAGTACGGGTACGAGATCATAGATACGGATACCGGGCTCCATAATTGGAAAAAGGGTATGGGTATTTCAATAAACTAAATCAAAAAACAAATAAATGTTCTTTCCGCTCAATAAAAAATACCAATATTGACAACTTGCCATTTACAACAGGTATTCACAATAACTTTCCGAAAATTTCCATATAAATTACAAATTTATTATCAAAATTAAATATGAAATACTGCAGTTTTCAGCGAAAAATTCCAGAAAGTAGGGCCTACTGCAGGACGCAATCATCGATCATTACACATATGAATTAAGTATCAACACATAAACAGGGCATTCACATGTAGGCCTCTACAATAATATTTAATCTCCAAAATACTATATAGTCTAACCTTACCCGTTAGGACCACGTGGATTTTCCACGAGTGCCGCTAGTAGTTATTACAATTATAGTGTATAATAATATATATGATATATAGTGGTATGAGCATCATATATCAATGTATTATTCAATAAAAATAATTTCCCTTTGTTCTTTCCAGTATTGTCGGCAAATGTGCTGCATCTGGACTGCGACCATGTATCTTGATAAGTGTTATAGCGCTGAGCTCGGACAGTAAAACTGTACGAAGCCCAATATCTTGTACGAATGAATCAAAGCGCAAAGACCTGGCAATGCCCAAAACGAACAGAGTCAACGTGAGTAGTAAAACCGAAGGATTTATATGAGACATTTTACATGAATTATAAAAAAAATTTAATCAGACTCTTGGTATTACATAAACCTGCCCATCACATACGGTACTTTATTCGAAACATCAGGTGTTGTAGTTTGACTGGCATTTTCTATCCCTTCTTAATATGCTATTGTCAAAGTATGTACGTTTGTGAAAATCATAACAACCAAATACGTGTCCAGAAGAAGCACATTATTATACATATATTACATACCTGCTAACGACATTAACAGTGAGGCAGAATTGTATGATATATTTTATGGAAATTATCGTGTTGTATTTAAGTCTACACAATACCGTGTGAAGTGTCAAGAATAATAAAATGTCGCACATGTCATCTGCATTCTATAGAGACAAGGGAAAAATTTGGATAAATTTGGCAAAAACCATTCATAGTTATGATTATTGTAATATGTCATTCAACTGTATATATTCAGTTTAAAGTTTAACAGGGTTTATTTCATGAAACTGACTTTCAGTTCCAAGACTTTGTGAGAGGTGAAAGACTATGTCAATCATTACATTTATGATTGGAGGGGGGGGGGGAGGGCACTGTCACTTACAAGATGAACACCGTGCGCGCTACATGGATTTTTGAAATGAAACAAGTAATTAAATCTTTAATCTCAGAGTACCCTAAACAGTATTTTATCAATGTTTACCCACTGTTGTAAAAGTAACCAGTTATACCTTAGATTTTCTGGATTTCAATACCCGTTTCATTGTATGCGTGCTACAGTGGGCAGTCCAGAAAAAACAGAAAGCCTGAACAAAGGCTTTATTGTGCGGAAGCAATGAGAGCGTATATATTGCAAAAATAAGTTCAAAATTAAATTTGACACTATGGTCTTTCAAATGATAGCATTAAGCAAACATCATTCTATTCATTGCAATCACTGAATACACGACTTTGGAAACTTTAATGTGAAAAAGCCATTTGTTACGCTTTATGGCTTTGACACTGTGCACTCCATTGAAAAGAAAGAGATGGACGGCTGGTGTGCACATTGATCAAAGCCAAAAAAGCGTAACAAACGGTTTTCGCTTTAAATTTTTAAAGTCAATGGTACTCCAGAGATGATATGATGTGAATAGTTTTGGCTTAATGTATCATTTAAAGAACAATAAGGTCAAAAGGTGTTTTATTGTGAACTTATTTTTACAACCAATAGCATCCCAGTTGCTCCCACAATAAGCCTTCGTTTAGGCGTTCTGTTTTTTTCTGGGACGCACTGTAATCGCCCGCCAGTGGCGAAAAAACACCTTTACGGCGTTATGTGCACGAGCATGGTCGGTCTTGGTAAATGTCAGATGGCCCTCCGGGCATTAAAACGAATGATTTCAGCTGATGCTGTGATAGTGGGATGGCGATTTAGAGTAAATATATGAGAAAATCATCTTTGTGATTTTTTCCATAATTGAAGAGTAACAGTATATAGGCCTTTACTGTATCTTAACCTGTTCGAATCTCAATATGATTGGCAAATATAAAGAGCATTTATTGGAAATTTCATATTAATGAATCTATGTAATATAGCGATCGCCGTCTTCTTTAAAAATTACTCCACAGGAACTATACCTGCCATCAGCTGACACAACAGCCGCGGGATTTTGATTACATGGATAGGTCTTCATTGATGTATGTTGGAAGGCACTTTATTTTGGATGCCAAGAATAATATCGCTCTTACAACCCCAACGTGAGTATACGATTATAACTTAGCAAGATTAATTTTCGTCTTTACAGCATTGCCATATCTGGGTGTAATTTCTTGAAAGAGAAAGTTTGCGAATTTAACCTTGATAAATTAAAAGATGTGGTTTACTTAGACCATAAATTATATCAACACTATGTGGAGGTTCATTTAAAACAAAATCAATTTGCTAGGGTAGAATTATATGGCATTAGGTGCTCCCATTACATTGATTTTTTAAATACTTTCTGTCGTATATGAACACAACTGATTTACCTTTATATGAAGATCTGCTTAGAATTCTTCTTCATATATTATAGCCTATCAAATCAGAATACAATAATTGTTTTATCACATTCAAAATTGAAATATGTAGTAGAAAATTAATTAATAATGAAAAAGTCCAGCCGTGGTCAACTACACTAAATACATTGATACCCGATGTATATGATTAGCTAAGCGTTAATAATCTCTTTGTATTTACAGGTTGACGCTTACGTCGATATTTTTTGTAGATATATAATAGAATATATTTCCATGTTTTTTTGTTAAATTCCAAAGTATAATTTTTATACACGTAAACGTTACATCAACACATATCAAATCAACGATTCTTGACAAACACGTATATCATTATTGCAGAAAATTCCAATCGGTTGGTGGTTATCATACAACGTAGTTTAAACTTCTATGCGACAACCTTAAAATTTGTGATTGAAGGCTGTGAAATTTCATCACAGCAGAGTGATTCAGTCATACGTTTTCATAGTGGGTTGTCATTGCTGTCTTGCCAACATTAGATCCGAAAATAGGAGTGACAATTACCACGCAGAGTTCCTGTTCAGTGAAGATTAATCATTTTTAACAAATATAGACTCTTTTCACATTTCCTTTACGAATTAGTTACTTCACAGTCACATAATCAGGGCACCGATTGGATGGGATCATGTAAGTTGTACCATTGATTGATCAAGCTAAGATATTGATGTATTTCGCTACACTGTGTAATCAGGGTGTTAAATTTAACACCCATGGTGTTGACCATAAAACTAGATAGTATAATAATATTCATCAGAATAGATACGAATTTTAGTAGCAGGTTTATTAACTTGAAACTACAAGGGTTTGAATTAAAACATCCTCTTGATTGCATGGACGCCAAACATGAATTTTAAATTTAAAAACCAAACCCAAGTTGTTGCGGTATACTTATTGGAAAGGAAAAGTATTGCTGTATATTACAATGTACGATGTGTGGTGAGTACATTAAAAGTTTGTCAAGAACCACTGGTAAAAAAAAAGAGTGTTATTGCCTCCAGAATTAATTACTAAGTTATTTTTTTCTATCACTGTCCTGAATTTAACTCCGCCAATCTGACTGAATATCATCGTCCAAGTTTTTCGATCGTTCCAAAGATGAGTCAAATAAAAGTCATGTAACGCCATTTTTGGAATAATGAGTATCTTTTCTGGACTGCAGATGAACCCTTTTAGACACATTTTTATTCTGTGAACTTTGGGCAATCTTCTATCTTTTGTATAGTTTCTGTTTACAGCCAAATGGAGTCCTGGTCAGCCCGATAATTATGGCGACTACGAAGAATTGCGTTGAATTATAGGGCCACGGCCTCTGGAAACGATCGCGGCTGTACAGATACCCGATCGTACGTCCTGTGAAAGAAATAATGGTAACATTACACGAATCAAATACTATTTTCACATGCTTACATCTATTATACAACAATAACAATAATAGTAAAAGTAGTAGCAAGCAGAAATTAGAAAAAGAAGAAGAAGAAAAGAAGAAGAAGAAGAAGAAGTAAGAAGAAGAGAAGAAGAAAGAAGAAAAGAAGAAGAAGAAGAAGAAGTAGAAAGCATAGCTACTATAAACTATACTACTACTATACTACTATACTACTATCACTACTACTACTATACTACTAACTACTTTCTACTTGGCACTGCTGCTGCTATTCTTTCGTCCTGCTCCTCTCCCTAACATTGTCATTACTACTTCTACTTGCAGCTGGCTGCTGCATTTCTTCGTTCCTGCTCCTCTCGCCTAGCATTGCCATTACTACTTCTACTACTCCTGTTACTCCTAGTATACTACATGTACTACAACATAACTACTTACTACTACTACTACTACTAACTGACTGAACTACTAACTACTACTACTACTACTACTATACTTACTTCTAGCTACTACTACTAACTACAGATACTACTACTACAGTTATACTACTCTACGTGTTCTACTACCAGTATTTCATACTACTTCCTAACTTCTACTTCGCATTACTACTGCTACTACTACTACTACTACTAACCTAACTACTACTACTACTACTAGCTGGTAATTGCCAAATGACGATGCTTATGCTGGTGATAGATGATGATGATGATGATGATGACGATGAATGGGAAGAATAATTGTTAATTGTTCCCGAGGTATCAAATAAACTTGGAATTAGCAAACTAATTCAGTCAATTAAATTAATCTGTTGCATTACAGTTTAATAACAATGATAAAGATATCCCTCATTTACAGACTCCGTCATCAAATGTGAGCGAAGGCAACGGATGGGTATCAGGCCGCAGGAAAAGTGTTACAAGTACTACAGGGGCACGGCCAGGAGGCTGGCAGGACGCGGAGATCTATTGTAATAAGGTGGAGCGGCAAACCGTCATGTCGATAAACAGGGCGACGAGGAGCAGATGCTTAGCGGCAACACAGGCTCTTGTAGGAGGGAAAGTACGTCTCTGGAATTGCGGTTAACAGATACGGTTAGACAATAATATCATTTCTTTTCGTTTCGTTCTTTTCATTTCTTGGCTTTTGTTGTTATATTAGGTTCTGCCTTCCTTCCTTCCTTCCTTCCTCCCGCCCTTTTCTTTCTTTGGTATTATTTTAGCTCTCTAACATCTATCGATATGTGCTGTAACAATTTTAATCATTACCTTGAATGATAGTTTTCAGTTTTTAGCAATGAATGAAGTTTAGGGCATATGCCATCACAGGAGTTTGAAGTAATAAATAAATGATAAAGTGGATGTAGCTTGACTGAACTATTGATCGAAATGCATGAATGATGACATAATAGATTAATTGTGTTTATGAAAACATAAATGAACAAGTATAATGAAAAAAATGTATTTAATTGATTAAGTTAATAACAAAACAAAAAATTCTAACTGCCGATGTAAGCTGAGTGTGTGTGTGTGTGTGTGTGTGTGTGTGTGTGTGTGTGTGTGGTAGGGATTAATTAATCTGTAACCTCATGTATATTATTGGATTCCTGTATGTAGGCAAAAAAAGTATTCAAAATTTATTGATATCATACCGTAGATATATACCGGTACAATAAGGTTTTATATTATAGAATGAACACATGCATTAATCAGAGCGACATATTGAATACATAATAATTCATTGTTTTTAATTTTCATTAAAAGATTCAAGGACAGGCTGGATCTTACAAAATGGAGGGCAGCGGGGAGAGCTTTGAACCTACACCAACTGGGGTCCGAATCAGCCAGATGAACAGGTTTGTCAAAGTAGCAAAACTTATTCGTCAGGCTTTTTCTTGTGATTGATGTCGATTTTCATAAAAGAGCATCATTCCGATCACAGCATACGACAAATTACCTACTACCGGTTGTATCATTCATCACTAAATGAAGGGTAATAAGATTCGTTTATAATCTTACACAATTCATGCGTTCATTATCAGCAGAAGGTTCTTATTCGAGAAATGGAATCCATTGTGCGTCAACTTTATTTGTAGGTAGTTTATAACTTTTGCCGCGATATGCAAATCCAGGGTGGCATTAGCATTCTTTTTGCAAAGAACCAGGCGGTAAGAAGGATTTATTTGTTTGTTCAGATTTCCATTATTATTAACTGTTTCATTGTACATTCCCTTTCTTCTGGGCCAGGTTATTTCCAAGTGCGGTAAATTGCGTCCGAAATTCTGGATAAGCATCGAACAGCGGAGAATGACGAGCCAAACGTTTGCTCTGCGGCAGCAAAGCTACAATGTGGCGGAGCGGCTGAAAGGTAATTGAACATGGGTGTTGGTGATGAGTAGCAAAAAAATCAGCTAAGGCGTCTTAATACTTAGGCTTTATCCCAGATTAAATGTAAATGTTCAGATGCGTGGATAATATATTGTTTTTTAAATGGACGTACGTGAGGGATCCGTATGTCAGGTTTGTCCAACTTTATTGTTGTAAGGTTGGTATGGAGAGCAGTCGCGCACTTTTCAGGGCGAATGTACCGACAAGGTGTATTAATGCGTACACTACAATGGGCGTTCCGAGTCACGTTTTAAGAGATATAAAAACGGATTTTGATTTTTTTCAAGTATTCTTTCTAATTTTATTTTTAAACTTCTAACATTTTCCCGGGGAACATGGTGAAGAATAATTGCATTAACACAACGTCACTAGTTTCCTGTTTTACAATTGTACCAATACCAAATTCAGTATGCATGTCAGCAGGGATTTTGTTGGTTATAATCGCAAGATTGTTAATTCTAACAACTTTTCTAAACAGAGCAGAAAAGTGGAAGTTAAGCACGAAACGCTTTATTGTCAAATGAATGAACGCGCGGCTTTTCCGTATCAAAATTAAAAATGCTATATTCTTGGAAATTTTCGAAAGGAACCTGTGCCCGAGGGTTTTGGAACTGTTCCGGCGGGTATTGCTAGTCAGATCAACTCAAATCTCGAAGGCAACATGGGACGGAGCACAGCACACCTGTGAGGGGCCCAGGGGGCATACCTGACCACCATGCTTCACCGGAGTTGAGAACGACTTCATCCCGCCGACTGAATTTATGGAAAGCTGGAGGGTGTTGTATAACTAACGAACACGTGGATGGGATTATGGCAGGTGAGGAAATGATGAAAGTAACGTTGTCGTTTAGAGACTTGGATTGGGAGTTATTGAGGCATCATATTGGGAACAGAGATCCAAACAATTAAGTAAATGACAGTAAAAAGATTTGTGGATTTTCAAGATAAGATTTAAAATGTTTATTTGCCAACCTGGAAGCAGATCAAAATGCACACTTTTAAGTTTTATTGAAGTTCAATATGCTTATACACACGAATTGTAACATAAGGAAAGGTAGTAGTAGTAAGAAGAAGAAGAAAAAAAAGAAAGAAAGGAAAAAAAAGAAGGAGGAGGAAAGGAGAAGAAGGAGAAAATGGAGGAGAAGGAGGAGCGAGGAGGAGAAGAAGGAGAAAGGGAGGAGAGGAGGATAGGAAGAGCAGAAGAAGAAAGAAGCAGAAGAAGAAGAGAGGAAGAAGAAGAAGAAAAAAGAAGAAGAAAGAAAAGAAGAAGAAGAAGAAGAAGAATGAAGAAGAAGAGAGAAGAAGAAGAAAGAAAGAAGAATGAATCAACTTTGATATACGACATTATGTAACCTTGAGGTCTAGCAGGCCACCATGTGAACCTCTCGCCG
>JZLH01S0409972.1:21000-44056 GCA_001188425.1 Eucidaris tribuloides | reverse complement strand
TAAAAGTAGGAGAAAAGAAAATCGTATCACGGGCACCAGGGTATTATTCCTAACAGTTGAGGGTGAAGTATATCAGTCTGACAAAATCATGGGTGAATTGGACGAGAAGTAAATTAATAGAGCAGTCCAAATTGTATTAGTTTGAATGGGAGACAGTTTTAAGAATTCATATTTAGGCTGGGTTTGGATCGGAGATTTGGGGATGGGGGTCACACAGGGTCAAGAAGAAATTCGGGAGAACTAAACCAAGTAAAAATTTGAAAGAAAGATTTTAGTGGAAGAAAGAGATTTTTTAGGCTGAGGAGTGTAAAGCAAACATGGAATAATTCCTTCGCAGTGACACACTATTTTTGTCATTAGGCTTATACACTCTTGAAAATTCCGGGTCAGTCTGACTCGGAGAAGGATCCGTTCAAGGGCGTAGGCTGGGGGGTGCACTGGGTGCACGTGCACCCCCCCCCCCCGCAGAGCCATAGGAGTTAGCAAAAAATGCATCAAATATGCACATTTTACTGCTTTCAACGCGCCTGATTTCCAAATTTAGCTCCCACCTCCACATAAGATGTGCCACCTCCCAAGTGCCACCTTCCCCAGTGCACTTCCCCATGCCCAAACCAAGCCTACGCCCTTGCCGTGGGGGCACACTCGGAAAAAGGTCAGGCATTCCCGGTCAAGTTTGACCAAAGTCCAAGTCAGGTTGACTCATATTTTGTCAACCTTGACCCGCATTTTGGTTGAAACTGACCCTTTTTCCGAGTGTGCCCCAACGATTCCTTTTCCGAGTCAGTCTGACCCGCGGATTTTAAGAGTAGGTCAACAATTAACCTATTAGACCTATTCCTTGACCATCCCGTTCATCAATATGGGGAAATAAATTAATTGACATTCTGGTCTTTCTGGACCAATAATATAGGAAAGATACAAGATTCCTCCAAAAACTTTTTAAAAAATGCCTTCTTGAAAATGAACAAACATGACAAAGTAAACGACTATAGTAGGGCCTACTCGGCTGGTAAACTGCAATGTCTCGTTGCCTAGTACCATGACCTTAAGAGTTTAATATTTGGATACAGATTATTTCACTTATTAACGAATTATCGAGATTTTTTTCATATATCGAATAACAAATTATAGGCCTATAGGCCTAAAGATAAATATTATTCATTGTATCCAGTAAAATTCAATCCCTTTAACTGTTGCTCCTTTTCCCGTTACACTGTTAAAAATACTCAACACTTTTGTGAACACGTTTCTGTAACAATAAACATTTTGAAACACGTTTATCTGGAAATCATGAACACTACATAGGCTTTCAGTCAAAATATGTGCATCATAGCCTAGGCCTATGTTAGCAAAGTTCGTGTTTATTTTCTGAAACACTTACTAAACACTTGAACGCGTTTCATGCATAATGTCTGTTTAGTACGGTGTTAACAATCATAAACCCGAAGTGTGTTCATAATCAAAGACTCCGGTAGAACCATGGTTGCCAGTTTGGCCTTTTCCGGCCCAAAACACCGAATTGGCCGTTTCTTTAGATCGTTGGCCGGAAAGAAGGTCAAAGTTGCCGGCCAAAACGCTTTTTGGCCGTTTGTGGCCTTTTGTCACCTACTATAAAAAAATCATTATAAAACCCTATTTTTCCGGGGATTTTCAGTCGCAAAAAGTAGCAGGGTGATGTATTTTCACTGTGGGGAAAAAGTAGATGGCTGGCCTCCGCGTAAACCACGGCACTCAAATTTTTCAGTTGCAGCAGAGGTTTCAAACCCGGGGGGTGGCGGGCCAGTCAAATGTATTGCTGTACACGATGCTGACCAAAAAAACGCCGTTTAAAGCGTGGTGTGTGTTCAGTTTAGACGCGGGCGCGCAATCTCATCCGCACTTGTTAAGGGTATCAAAAAACACCGATTTTTCCGAAAAAGGTGGTATTTGAAAGACTGGGTCAAACACGGGATCAAACGTATTTTTTTTTCCAACCTTTTCTTTTTTATTAAGAGACTGGCCAAACGTGTTTAGGGTATAGATCTATGTATTTTCCCCCAAGCTTTTTGTTAGCAAGTTAGATACACTGTAAACTTGTTTAGGCGCCGTCATATCTGCGGATCAACTTGTTTAGGCGGCCAAAATGTGCTAAATGAAGCCCGCAAAACTTGTTTAGGGGGTTATTTTGCACACAGAGAAAGTTTAGGGGGTGTCAGGAAATAATTTGGTCACGCATGTGTACAGCATCATATTTGACTCGGACCCCCCCCCCCCGGGGGGGGTTCAAAGGTGTTATAAATTGATTACAACGTTATTTCTAACCACATCTAGGCTATGGTGCCCGTAAATGCATCAATTCCGAATTTGGCCTTTTTTCACTGAATTTGGCCGGTAAGTTGGCCTAATTTGGCCGTTTGAGAATCGAAAAACCTGGCAACCCTGGGTAGAACCGTAGATTTAGCCCTCAGCTCAGAAGACGTAGGCAAGGTCGTTGTTTTCGTGCGCGTACTACGTGCGGACGGGAAGCAGACGATTCGGCCAAATATCAGTAGATTCGGCCAACCATTACGGACGATTCGGGCAGGAGGATTGTTAAGTTGTCGGCCTACTTCACTTACCAAACCTTGACAATCTTTAGATTTTTCAGACCTTGTTTTTTATCACTACCACTGGCGTAAATCCCGGGGGATCGGGGATCCCCCCCCCCCACTTTTCGAGGAGGGTAGATGGCCTGTACAATCATCCCCACACACACTTTTCAAGAAAAAAATGTATATTTTTTTCATTAATTACTCATTGATAACATAGTGAGAATTTCTCCTAGCTGAAATGCCTTTATAATTGCTTAATGATCGTTCAATTTTAATTCTAAAAACCTCATAAGCTCCCGCTTGGTCGTTTCGCTTCTTCGCTTGCACTTTCTCTCAATAATTTCAACATTTCGGCTCCGGAAAATTCCTCCGTATGGCTTTGTTTTAAAGGTAAACTCCACTGCATGATAGTATAGTTATGACCAATTATTTTTTAAATGTGTAGTTCCTCCGACTTTTAAAATGTATTTATTCGAAACGTTGATGTTAGAGTGGGATATTATACTGGCAGAGAGAGAGAGAGACCAGCAATCTCAACTGCCCAAATTAAAGTACACTGTTGTAAATTGGGAGGAGGGGGATTGGGGGATATATCCCATCACTTTACGGTAAGGAGGGATGGTCTCTACAAATATGCTCCCACTTTTCTATAAAAAAGAAGAAGAAGTATTTTGTGTTTATTTGATTATTAATAACATTTATAAAATCTTAAAATGTTAGATATGTTGTTATCTGAATATCCCAATGTTTCCGATATATATTACAACATCTTACATTCATATTCATACTAAGGTATTTTCCGTCGGTCCAAATGGGCATTATATCCCTATCCCTATTGTGCACAGATAACGCAAAATGTATAAAACATCGTATTATCAATTACACGTGAAGACATAAAGGAGCCCACCCGAGACTGTACAGCATTTATCAAGATGACAGTCCAATACACCTTTTAAAATGGTCATGATTTTTTGCTCAGAATAAAAAAAAAAACCTCTTTAAAGAAATTTTTAGGATTATTCAAAATTATGTGGGGGTATAGTGTTCCCAGTATTCCAGGAACTTGGGTACCCACAACCCTTTTTACTGCTCGTAAAGCCCCTAAAAATATTCTGTTTCCACAATCTTTTCCTTTTTGACAATTGCGCTTTTAAATCATTTGCATCAATATGATCTCTTAGAAGGAGTGGCCCTTTTAATTTCCATAATCGTTTTCTTTTCAGATAAAAACAGTTGTCAATATTTCCACCTCTGTGGCCTCACCTGTGACAATGGCCTTTTCACATTTTAGAGCCACCCGTACTAATTTAACTACCGCTACCGCCTTTTGCCAAGTGATACTGGTTGATACTGGTTCTTAAAAACGCTCCCATTTCCTCTTTAATTTGTGCCTCGAATTTGAAAAGACTTAGGGCAACTTACTTTAATTTCTAAGGCTTGTTCGCTACGCTTGCTCGCATTAATAGTTGGTATTATGTTTGAAGGTCTTTTCTGTCTCTGAATCTGAGACATTTCGGAAACATTTCCCCTTTTATAAGATGCTATTGGACACCATGCAGTCTCACAGGTCCTAAAAAATTCTCCCTCGCTTTGCTCGCTCGCACTCTGATATAGGCCACGAAAAATTTAATGCTATATGATATTTACTGCTTTTATAGATACAGCAAAAGATCGAGAAACACATGACGTGAAAGGTCTAAAATGTAATCACAATAAAAGGTATTATGCTATAATGTTTAGAGATAGTGGTATATTTTGCACGTTATAGCTGTATGTCCCTTTAAAAGGGCTTGTTATAAAAGGTTGGGTAAGTTCCGTGTAAGTTTCGGGTAAATTCCGCGTGACAAGATAACTGATTAATGCCATAACATACACATACCATTATATCATTATAATTATTTTTTTTATTAAATTATACTAGAAATTTGTTCTCAAATGCTGAATTTCTTTTTGTTTTCATTTTTCTAATCACTAACTGAATAATAAAAGTTATAGTGGTAAATATTACATGTTATACATTATATATTATACGTTATGTGTTATAAGTTATGTTTTTGTTATGTTACACGTTCCATGTTATACGTTGTATATTAGTTATTATTGTAAGCCAATGGAAGCAGAATTTGTATGTATTTACAACATGGACAATAAAGAATAATCTGAATCTGAATCTGAATGTCCGAAGCTATAGCCAGCCAATTTTCCTATTGTGTCTTTCAAAGAACAAAGCTAACAAGAAATCACACACCGTGACGGCAAGTGATAAATACAAAATAGAGATCCATAAAAGGTAAGATATTTGCATTATTAGAAAGGTAAAATGCCACTGAGTCATTTGATATCACACTCTACTTATATTTTGAGAGCTTGTGGAGTTGTGGGGTCGAGGAGCCCGCCCGGGCGCCAGGCGCGCCGGAACACTTTTAGTTGTTGTTGTTGTTGTTGTTGTTGTTGTTGTTGTTGTTGTTGTTGTTGTTGCAGTTGTTGTTGTTGTTGTTGTTGTTGTTGTTGTTGTTGTTGCAGTTGTTGTTGTTGTTGTTGTTGTTGTGTTGTTGTTTTTGTTTTTGTTTTTTTGGGTGGGGGGCAAAATCTCGAAGGGGACACATTTATGTGATAGTGTGGGATCCTCGGCGAGAATGCGGGAGGGGGATACCCCCTCTCACGGTAGGGACTTTTTGTACAAAAAAAAAAAGAATAGAATATAAAAATCGCGTTTATAGAGCATTTAAAACAAATTTCTAGGGAATTAAACATAGTAAAAATTCACTGCGAAGGACTATGATCATAACTTGTGAAAACCATTTATTTTACTAAGTACAAGCGAGCGCTTCAGAATGTATACAGATTTTCACGTCTCATCAATTATTTTTTTTTATTACGCTATTATTGACTCAAAATAACAAAAATCACATTTGTCATGCAATATCCTTTCAAAAACATTTATTTATACACAGGTACGATTCTATAGAGCTTTGAATTTTAGGGGGCTACTGGGGGCGTGACGAAAACATGCGAGGGAGCGAAGCGACCGAGCGGGGGTTGTGGGAGGGGGTATACCCCCTCCCACGGTAGGAACTTTTTGAAAATACACATAGAAAAGACGTGATTCTAGGCATGGTATAATTTTGAAGGTATATTTTATGAAGATTATTAGGGATTGTAGTCAGGTTTTCAAAAACATGCACAAAACGTATATGCAAAACTGTGATTGGGTAGTCAAACTTGCGAGGAAACGAAGCGACTTGGGGTGGGAGAGGGAACTTTTTGAAAATACGCATAAAAAGATGGGCTTCTATTATTTCAATGGTATTCTATAATAACACGGAGCAAGGAAATTCTCAAATTTCACATGTGGCTATGACCTTACACCACGTAGGCCTACTTTAGACGAGTTTATTCAAGTAAAATCTGTGCTTGACTTCATCTTATTATGTTCTTATTGTCATCGTCATTATAAAATTTAAAAGTATTTTGATTGCTCCTCCCAGTAAACCCTGTTCAGTTCGGCATTGTCATTAATTTATAGGCCACTACACACTAAAAAAATAAAGGTGCGTACAAGGTGCAACTCTGCGAAAATAGGTGCAGAGCAATTTCTGCCGCGGTATTCGAGCAAATCTGCACCTTTCACGGCTGAGCGCTGGCCCCACTTTATTGTGTTTGCAAGTTTGCACCTTTTAGGTGCACCTTTGCTTCCAATAGACCACTTTCATAATGTATTCAAATTTATGGATGTTTTATCTTCCGAAGCCTGGTGATGAGCTATTTCTTTCATCTGTTTCTACTTTCTAGTAATACAATTTCAATACTGAAAATGCAACTTGCATACATTATGCTATTTTCTGTGTCGGACAAGCTCAGACAAGCTTTCAACTTGTCAAGATCAACCTTTGTTTAAGGTATATGGATGGAATTTGAATATATTACGAAAACGGTCTGTAAATCCAAGTTTGCATCTAAATAGGATGAAAATAATGCACCTTCGGCTTCAATACAATATAATCAGTTAAAAATAAACACCACGGCCAGCGTGATAGCCTCACGTACGGAAGGTCGCAGGTTCGAGCCCCTGCAGGGTCATAGGCCTTATGTACATTTACGAGTTTATAAATATTTGTAAATGTTAATAACTTGTCCTATAATGTATGGCACTCGAATGAACGTAAATTGTGGTTTACACACACACAGTTTGCAGGAAAAAGAAGAATACTTTTTAATTTTCTATGGTGCAAAGTTGCAGCTTTAAAGGTGCTCTGAGTGTGACATTGGTCTGCACCTTTAAAAGTGCAAAGTTGAACCTATGTGTAGACAATCTGTCGATGTTTATAAGAGCGCGGACGCCCGAGTCGAAATGTCTTTTACGCAAAAACTTCGTCTCGGTGCCGAAATGTCTTCGGATCCGCGGCGCGGCGTACGCGCTACGTTTACGCTACATGACGCGACGCGGTAATATTTTCATTGTATTGTTGTTGTTGTCTTTGATACGATTCGAAGACTGAGATAAATTTTGAGAAATTATGTGAAGGATGTCGCAATATCACGTCTGTTTGAATCATTCGATTTCATGTAAGTAAGAAGTATCATAAACTACGTATTTTTTGACGTGACACTAATGTGAATATCAGTTTTTCCTTTGTCAAATTGGTTGTCATGTCACGACTGAAATGCAATAACAATGTGTCTGGGCAGCTGGGCCCGTGAAATATCAACGTAGCGGGGTTCTCGCTGGCAGCGCGGCGGCAGCGGCCCGAATGCATGCACCTCTGGAAACAGGTTGGTGGGATCGGGACCGGCAACACTAACGTCCGTTATGGTATTGTCGCCATGCATCGCCTCGCGGTGATAAAGTATTTGCTTCTGTCAAAATGAGTGCATATGACATGTCAGTGAGTATTTTGTAATAATGAACTGGTGGTATATAACGTTAGATTCCATCCACTCAAATTCAAAACAAAAATCCAACCTCCTTACCGGAGAGGGCGGGGAAAATTTTTCACACCACATATTGACATAAGGTTGATTACTTAGGAAAAAAAATGTCTTAATATAAATAATAAGGTGTTAAAGGCAAAGTTCACCCTGACATCAAGTTGGTTTTAATAAGAGCAGAAAAATGAGAGAAACATATTAATGAAAGTTGAAAATCCACCAAAGAATAATAGAGTTACGAAGTAACAAAGTTTCATTTTTGTGACGTCATATGCGAGCTACTCCATATGAAATGTAATATAAATTCCATAAATTGTCATGTTTTTTTTATGGTTCTGTGATAATTGAATGGATTATTTTTCATAGAAACCTGTATGAAATAATGTTTCTGAAAATAAACTGAAATAATGCATTTAATGATTTATGCACAGGTAAAATCATTTTCAAATTTCTGAGAAAACGGCACTTTATGGAATTTATGTCACAAGACATATGGGGAGCTGCTCACATGATGTGATGTCACAAGTTTAAAACTTTAAAATTCCATAACTCTGTTATTCTTTGAATTTTGGTCAAATCTTCGTTAATATGTTTCTCTCATCGTTCTACTTTCATTAAAACCAACTTGACGTCAGGGTGAACCTTGCCTTTAAGGTTATATGAGTTATAGCCTACCTCATCTGAAAGAGCAGACGCTGCTTTTTCAGATGAGGTATAACTCGTATAATCTTAACACATTATTAACCCTTTGGATGCTATAATGCAAAAATATGGTCAAAAAATGTCCGGGGTCCCCCCCCCCCCCCCCCCCGGACGATTTTTCATTAATAAATTTTAAAAAAACTAAAGACATTCAGAATCTATTATTGCTGGGATATGACTTTTGGGCATAAAGCTTTCAAATAAAAAAAAAAATCCCACAAACTTAACTTGGGCTTTAAACCCATTGGAGACAAGTACGAATTAACTTGTGTTGGGGTCTACATGTATGTAAAATAGTGTTCAAATCAAATCGTCTCCAACGGGTTAAATGTACAGAACAGACAGAATAAATGGTGAATTTTCGCCCCAAATTATGTTTGGCAGTACAAGATTTTTGTGCCCTTGTATGTATGTAAGCTATTTGTGATACATTGATACCCCTTTCACGCTGCTTCTAACGATGAACCCCCGGTGAATTCACCGGGTAACCACCGGGGAAAATTTGAACGCTGTCCTTTCACACTGGAAAACATCCTCCGGTGAATTTCGAGTGCGTTGCGCCATGCACTTGTTATGCGCATGCCATGGCCGACCAGGCCATACCTCCTTGATTATACAGGCGAAGTACTTTCATACATGTAGGCCTATATGTATTGCCATGGAGGTAGAAACCAATTGAGCTAGGTGATGCATGCCGTCATTCGCACATTCGTCAGTAATTTTATAACTGAAAAAAAAAACGCCTCTTTTGCGGATTTTACTAGGTTCCAGCGTAAAAATGTCGCGCCGCAATTCCACCTGGTCTACTCAAATGTAACTTTGAATAGCTTTCGTTCACAAATACAACTTCTGATATGAATCTACTAGCAAATTTCGCCCACTGAGCTCTAAAAATACATCAACAGTACAGAGATCACTGATTTCACCCGGAGAATTAACCGAGACACCCTTTCACGCCAGACTTTCCCCGGTGAACACCCGGTGGTTCATCCGTGTTTACCCTGGACGGTTGGAGGGTAAAATTTTTTGAAAATTTAATCGGAGGTTCCCTAGGAGTTCAACCGAGTGTCCTTTCATGCTGAGAGATTCCCCGGGTGTACCCGGGTGCACCCGGGTAAAATCTTGCCAGCGTGAAAGGGGTATGAGGTAAATTTCCTTTTGGGTAGGTAACTTTTCAATGTTACCTGCCGACTGGCTAATACTAAAATGGTAAGATCTAACTCTGAGAAAAGGGCACATTGTCTGGACCCAAGACTGCACAATTACATGGAAAGGAGACTGAGTGTGCAAAGTTTTGCATCAAGAAGAGGATATTTATTTTTTCAGAACCTTGGTTTTGCCAAACAGAGATTCTTGAATTTTTTTAATTAATTACATTTGAAGTCTTCTTATGTTTCTTTATTTTAGGTCTGCTGTGATGATAGCTCACCGCCAATCATGACTGACAATGGTCAGGTGCTAGTCCCCGCTCGGAGACCCCCCACGGTGCCGTCAAAAGTCAACCAGAAGCATTCATTCCCTAACATGGCACAGAGCATTGATAGCAGGAAAGGTGGAGGACGCTTGAAGCTTGCCAGGTATGCCAGTTGTTTAGATGCAACCATTACTGAAAATATGTGATGCACTGTGAACTTCAGAAAACCTGATCATCAGCTTTATTAGTGACAACTTGTACACTGAATTTTAAATTGTTTTACTTCCATTTGGAATGTATACCCTTTGGCTACGGGAACCGGATATATCCTGTGTTAATTCTATAGGGAGTTACATAATCTTGTAGGCAACGGGTTTAATGTGGTCTGGTGGTGAAATATAAGGATGTGTCTAGATATCTTTCTTAACCTGCTAGAGACACTTTGATTTTAATAATTCGATGTCATATTTTCCATAGCCGCAGCTGGAGATATGTCATACTTAGACCTCAAGGGGTTAATGAAGTTATAGAGTTCTCAAAAATTGCAAATACCAAGTTTATCTTGTGTTGAAAGTTTCAAATTAAAGTGAATTCTATATGCTGTGATACATGTACGTGTAGGCATATAGACCTGTCATCTACACATTCTAGGCAAAATTGATTACAATTGATTACATGTTAACTCCATATTTATTACTTTAAATCTACTTCATGTATCTTTGATTCCATTTCCTCATTTCTTTAATTTCCAGACAACTTTCTAACAGTCAACCCAAATTGAATGAATTGGCGCGAAAGGGCTCCTTGGAAAATCTGCTGTATGACGGGAGGGCCAGATCGAATAGTTTAGCCAAACTTGGTGACTTGAAAAGGTGAGTACCACAAGTGTCCTTTCCTTAGAAGCATCATATAATACTGTATACGAATATATTTCGTGTCCATATATTTTCGCGATTTTGCTTCAAGACGGGGAATTCACGAGAGTGTATTTTTGCGATTTTATTGTATTTGCATTCACTTTGTACCGAAATATTAGGAAGTGAAAATTTTCGCATTCAGTAAGTCACAAAATTCAAGAAAATGAAACCACCATTGAATATTCAGCGAATACAATATTCATACCATGTATGATATAAGGGACATTCCTGTCTGATAACGTATTACGAAATAATATGATTAAAAACAGAAAAATCAGAGGAAACAGTCTTTAGAAGTGAGAGCAATATTGAAAGAAAAAGAATAAAGGTATGAATTTTGGAAAATTCAGTGACCATCACAAAATTGACAACAATATGCCATTCAATGTGAGCAACACATGATTTCTTTCGTCCACAAAATATCACTATTATAATTTTCTTGAACAGTTATACATAAACACACCTCCTTTAACAATAGAAAATATAAAAACAAGTGAGGAAATATTTCTTTTGAGAAAGGGATGCATGCATAGAAGGTGGTTATCTGTAATGATCACAAAGACTTCAGAATATTATAATGACTTTTTGCCCAATTTTTCTCACACTTTCACCAATGTGTTTCCCACATTTTTTGTGTGAACAAAGAAAATTTTGTAGGGTAACCAATATGATAAATATATGGAGGAGGACTTGGATTAATGTAGCACTGCCAGATTACACAGTGTTTTGAAAAAAAGTGAGATGGGCTTTTAATTTTTAAGGAACTTGGAAAAATTGATTTGCTATATGTACAGCACCTTTAAATTTGTCTGCAAATTTTGAGGACTAGTATTTGTGACCACCCAGCTTCAAACGCACAAAAAGTTGCAGATGATGATTCTCTGAAGTAGTCCAAATGTGTCATATGGGTTGACCAACTCATATTTTGAAGTGTGTTTTATGTAAGAGAATATCTTTTGTCTACCCACTGTCAAAATTTGGTGGTCTAAAACAAAACCAAAACTGAGTTATATTGACAGTTTTTCTGGACCACATTTTTTTTCAGACTGGCGCTTTTGCAATGGCGCACATGCACAAACCTGATCTTTAAATCCTCTTTTCTCCCTTTTCTGTGAAACTGCACCTACATGTACTATCTCTCTCTTATTTTAATCGTTTTTTAATGGGTTAGGATGGTCCAATTTCAACAAGTCGTGTATCATTTTAAAGCATAAAACTTGTTCTTTAAAACTATGTAGAAAAGTGAAAATTCATTTTGGCCTACTTTTTGTGGGTTTTGAGCTTTGCGGTCACTTGATATTTGTCTGTTGGATATTCCTTTTCCAAAGTTGTCAGGCAACAACAAAGTGTCTGATTTTGATTCATTTGCATGTCAGATGTTTTGAGGGCAAAACTTGAAATTAATGTATTTATACCTCTTTTAGGTCACTAGTCACTATGCATTTGTGTATTGATCCTTTTTTTCCCCCAGAAACCTAAGTGCCAGTAACCTTGCGGCCTTATCCGACAGCAACTTGTCAGTCCAAGAAGCCCAGCCCCTGCGGAGTTACGACGCCCCAAACACCGTCGGGTCTGCCTCTAAGAAATATCTGGAGCAGCTGATCAAGAGGTACTTCTATCAACTGACGGAAGGATGTGGAGACAGCGACTGCCAGAACAAATTCTGCCATTCCAACAAAAGCGCCTTGAAGCTGGCACCCGACATAGCAGCAATAATCAGTATTCAGCTGGCTTCAAGTCAAAGGTGAGCCCTGAGTACAAACTTGAGAAGTATTATGGTCACATTTCAAGATTTAAAGGGAAATGACAAAATTACAAGTAGTCCTGAATTCAGAACATAATGCTCCCAGAATCATGTATACTGTTTAATGTTTCTGGTGTGAAAATTTCATAGTCATACATTTTCTCTTTGTTGTATAATTATCAGAAAATGGTGTGATCGTAAAAATTTGTTGTTTAGCATTCTATGGTATCAATTTCTATCAGAGTCAGAGATTACTTCAATACTGGTACTAGTAAATTAATGCTTGTTTCTCCTCAAGTAAATGCAGTTAAGACAAATCCTTCCAGCCTGGGTATACAATCTAGGTAGTGTATACATTGGTAACTTTCAACTCATTGGGTTGTCAAGACATTTTTGACTTCTCCCTATCATGTCACTGCCATGTAACTTGTTTGTGATCCACTTTATCTAGCGTATACTTGGGGTCAAGAGTCATTACTTGACATTATGTTTCCCACCAGCCTATTCTTTCCTACCTGGGCCTGAATCTGGCATGTGGAGTACCAGTTTTACACCAAATTTATCACCAACACATATTAAAAAAAAGGGAACAGAAATTGCGCATATTTGCTCACAAACTAAATATAGTCAGTTAAGCTTGTCATCTTGTAATTATATGAGCCATTCCGTGTAAGTGTCACACAAGTCACAAGCCAGGATTTAGATCAAAACTGAGAAAATTATTGAAGCTGATTGCTTTACCTGATCACGTATATACCCTGGCTTGTGACTCATGACATACAGCATGCGTGACTCGTGTGACACTTACACGGAATGGCTGATATTAGATATTTATGGGGAAAAACACAAAATGAAATTGACCTTACTTGTTCAATCCCTTCTGATGAATTTTGCTGTTTAGTTAAGCAGTGTTCTCAAAATGTTGTCAGTCATGTACACTGTAAGGAATCTTCATTCTCATCAATTCTTGGTAATTTGGTCTTGTGAATTTATTAAATGTGAGTTGATATATCCAACATGTTCATCTATTCACTGTTGCATTTTATTATTCACTTTATAATCTATTCGTCGTCATCATTGATATTTTCACTTCTTTCTTGTTCCTAGACTCTATTTCTGTAGTTCAGAGAAGTTCATCGGCCGTGCCTTGCCAAAAGAAGTCTTCCAGCCCACCAACGGTAAAGTCAAATCCTTCCTACAAACATTGTATTCGTCATCGCCGTTTGATACGCTGTTTGTCGAAAGATCAGAAAGCGAGGTGTTCTTACCGAGCGACGGCGCCGCCATCAAATCTTTACGCAGTAAACCTCATCGAATGACACATTCAAAGTCCAATCTGGAAACGGTGCTAAAGGACAAACCACCCCTTGGTAACAAACTGACGCACAAACCTCCATCTGGTAAGAACTCGTCTTCTTCCAGTCTACCCCACGGATCCCGACAGAGACTGGGGGCGCACCGAGGCTCTAATCCCCAGTTACTGACGACGCAACGTTCAGGGTCGTTGACCAAACTTTCGAGAGGTCGTGGCGAGGTCATGAACAGTGAGGGCGACGTTTTACGTTGGGGTAGCGACCACAATTTGTCCGCCAGAGCAGCAGCTGAAATGCCATGGGCTGATTTTACTTCTCACAGGAGCAGAAGTGGTAAGATCACTTTTACACAATATGGTTTAACCGTATCTCTGCCAGGCTATTTTGGGAGGTCATCTGAAGGGGGGCCCTCGGCCGTTGACCGCACAATCGCGACGAAAATTGGCACGCGCAATGCCGGCGACCTAATCTACAAAATTGTATAGTTATTTTTTTCTTGAAAATTGTTTTTAGACAATTATGCTAATTTATGCATAATTAATTTGTGAAATCATACTTTTTGCTCTAACTCACTAATCAAAGCTCCAAATGTGCTAATTTTTTGTACAGACCCCTTGTGGTGTGCTTTGCGAATGAACCTAAAATTAGAATCAATTTCTAATGTATTTTATTGTTTTTGCAATTTCAAATGTATTTTATTGTTTTTGCAATTTCTTATGTATTTCTTAGTTTTTTCGACCTTATATTTTTTACTGCTTTTTTAATGAAATTTGTCGGTGACAATTTTGCAATCGTAAACAGCATAAAATTAAGTGATTTGAATCAGTAAAAGCAAAAATATTAATACATTTAGATCTATGATAATGAGCTGAAAACACAATTTGTATTGAAATTGTACACAAAATCACAGTTTTGAGCAATTCTTAGTGCAACATGCATGTATAAAATTATGCGTATCTTCGGAACCGCGTACCTGGGCGTTGCAAATTTGGTCTCAAAAGATGCGGGAGACTCGGATAAAAAAAAATCATGAAGCATCGCGGCAAGAGCTCTTCGCATTGTGGACATATCGCGCGAAACGTTGAGGCCTCCCAGCCCCCCCCCCCCGGCAGAGATAGGATTAATTTAACCCGTTGGCTATAGAAACAGGATGTGTCATATGTATCAATTCTTTATGAATTGAAGAATCTCTGAGCTAACAGGTTAAACATGGTGTCTAAATCAGAGTTTGCGTATGCAAGGCAGTGTGTTTTTAAATAAACCATTCAATTTCAGGGTGTTAAATTCCTGGAATGTAACATGAAATATGTGTCTTGTCATAACTTTAATGCAGTGTGTACTACCTTGAATTTGCTGCTTAAAAGTACATGAAGCATGGACTATTTTTATCAATTTTAACACAAGCAGCTCTGTAGACACCACGTTTAGACATAGTGTTTTAAGTAAAGGTGTATAGGTACGGTTATCTCACCGGCCACTGACCTTCGAAAGTAAAACCGGTTATGAATCTGTCATTATGGTTATCAGAAGTGTGAACAAAGTTCATAAGTTCATCTCACTCAGCTCTCAAGTGCAGTTGGTATTATTATGGTAGGTCAGTAAGACTTACGGGGGGAGATAGTCTGATCTATGCCAGGAATGCAGTAGGTCAGTCTGGCAAGTCACAGGATTGTACAGTAACTTTTCATTTGTCAGTGGGGATTATCCAAACATCAACAGCGAATACAAATATTATGACAAGCAATCTGTTGTTTACAGTTAATTGAAACCATCTGGATATTGAAGTCTGGTCTCCTGATAGCAAAATAAGCTTACTGATACAACACTAGTTGTAAATCAATATTCTTTCAGGGCCCCAAAATATGGAATAATTTACCACTGGAAATAAAAACATGTCCTTCTGTAAATGTCTTTAGGAAGAATTTAAAACAGCATTTGATATCCAAATATGTGCAATAGATATTGTTAATAGGCATTGTATGTGTGTGTGTGTGTGTGTGTGTGTGTGTGTGTCTCTGTCTGTCTGTCTGACTGTGTCTGTGTGTCTGTAGTGTCGGCGTTTTTTTTGGGGGGGGGAGCGGGTACTTTACTTTCCAAATTTGTCACTGAAATAATAAACTTATATGAAGCTGAGTTTCAACGGAATCACATATATAAGGCCTTTAATGTGCCTTCCTGTCGATTCCAAACACTTTTGTATACAGTCATTTCTGTACCCATTGTTTCATTTCATGTTTTTATCATCATGTAATATGTAGTGTGTAGTGTCTACTGGCACTGCATATTTTACACTGTTTGTACTCGATTTTATGTTTTTATGAAAGTGTTGAATAAATTGAAATTGAAATTGAATTGAAATTGAATAGTTTTAAGGTAAGGTAAACCTCCTTTGTGAATACTGACCAGTGTGACAACTGTGGTCCTTTAGTTTTGCCCACTGGCTAAGCAATGCCCTAGTGTGGAATAAGGCCACGGACATCAAGACTTACCAAGTCAGCGGGATCTGCCGACAGATGACTGAAAGACATCAGTTATCTGTGCGATAATCCCTTACATACACTTGTATACGCAATATATTTTTGTGTATAGATATTTTCTTGCTTAAAGACACAGGCTAACATTGTGGAGCTTCAAATTAAAAAAAAAAATGTCAAAATTTGCTATCTGAGCTACATAGTAGTGTTCAAATGGACGAACAAACACCCTAGAATATAAAAGTTTGGAAATTTATGCTGCCACTGGCAAGATATGAATGAATAACAATTAGTACTTGGGCTGAGTACAAAATAGCCTAGATCTATACACAGTAAGTCTATGGGAGGAAATGGGCAAGTGAATCTGGTCAACTTGCCATTTTTACTTTTTTAAAGCACTAAATAATACATTTTAAAAATTCAGGGCTTCATTTTTAGACCCTTATCAAAGAAACTTGGATTATGTAACTCACATTTTTATCACTGTGGTCATTGTTAGCCTGTGGCTTTAACTCTTAACATGCCATAGAAATTATGGCTCTATGGACACTGTACATTTTATGCAGTGCATACTTGCGACTTTGGTACGTTAAGAGTTTAGTGTGAGCATATTTGTGTGATTTTTCATTGTGTCTTGATTTTTTTTTTGTAAGTAAAAATGTGTGTGATGGTTTGCTCCTGAAATGTACAATAACAAAACTGTCGCTAAATAATTGGTTCATGCCAGAAATGCCGCTTTTCAGACTTTTGTCTGGGTTTTTCAGACATTTTCAGACTTTTTGAATAGTATTGAGTGGCACCCCTGTCATACAGTACCTCAGAGATTATGTATCAGTAGTCTTTGTGGTAATTGTTGAGTAAATGTTTGTTTCTTACTGAAGATTTCCTTCCCTCGTTTACTTTTCTAAAATATCAAAGGTAAATGACATGATTTGGGTAGTCCTTCACTTGGAGTAAAACTATTCTAGAATCACGTAAACTGTGCAAAGATTCTGCTGTGAAAATCTTGTAGTCAAACGTTGACTCATTCTAAAATAACTAATGTCAATACCCCTCATGGCAGGCAAACCTGTAGTGTAGCTCTTTATGGCTGCTATTTTTATCGGGGCACAAGAAAATTACAATATTATTATGTTCATGCTTAATTCTCCTTAAGTACACAAATTAGAGACAAATCCTTCAAGCTGGTGTATAGCTGGTGTATATTTCAACTCATTTGGTTGTTGAGGCATTTTCAAGTGTTCCCAATCATGTCACTAACCTTTAATCTTTTGAATTTTAAACAACATCAAACATCTTCATCTTGGTCTTGTGACAGGGTCAGGTGATGACAGCAGCGCTGGACTGAGGAGAATGAACTCTGGCCTTTTGCGAAGCCGGGGGCTGTCCATGAACAATGAGGGCGGGCTACACAGTCGTAGCCTGAGTTCAAGCCAGGACAACCTGAGTCTTCTGGGTAGCCATGAAAATCTTGTTTCCATGCATTACAGGTGAACAAAACTAGGGTAGCTAGCAAACTACCGGTATTAAATTACAGTTGTATTTGTCTGTAGTTTGGTTTGATTTAGAATAGTATGCTGAAAGGGGAAATCAGAATAAACCAGTTTGCCCTTTTAGATGTCTCAAATGACTCCAGATACCATAGATCATTGAAGAGTGGAGTAGGCAAATTCAGAGTCTGATCTTTCAGCTGAGGTATAATTCAGATAACCTTAACACCTTATTAATGCTTTCGATACTATACTGTAAAATATTGTCAAAACTTGGGATTCCTCACCCCCCCCCCCCCAAGTAGTAGTAGTAGTAGTAGTAATCCAGGTTTTCAATCTGGTTTAGTCCCCGAACTACGGGGTGGCCGGATTCACCTCACACTCACAGAAATCACCCTCACCCCCAAGATTTTTCATTAATTAATTTTTAAAAAAACGAAAGACATTCAGAATCTGTTATTGGTGTAATATGACCTTTGGGCATGAAGCAAATAATAGCAAATGAAAAAAAAATGCCAAAACTACACTTGGTCTTTAAGTGTGTGAGATCAGTCCTTCATGTAGTGATGGAGGACTGTATGAATGGCTTTTGTTAAATTGTGCTGAAAGATTCCATGCACCTTTACATTCCAATGTCTATCTGGTGCTTATATGAATATTTTGTAACTTATACCCCTTTCACGCTGCTTCCCCCGGTGGTTACCCGGTGAATTCACCGGGTAACCACCGGGGAAAATTTGAACGCTGTCCTTTCATGCTGGAAAACATCCTCCGGTGAATTTCGAGTGCATTGCGCCCTGCACTTGTTTTAATTGTGCATGCCATGGCCGACCAGGCCATACCTCCTTGATTATACAGGCGAAGTACTTTCGTACAAATAGGCCTACATGTAATGCTATGGAGGTAGAAACCAAGCTAGGTGATGCATGCCGTCATTCGCACATTCATCAGTAATTTTATAACTGAAAAAAACGCTTCTTTTGCGGATTTTGCTAGGTTCCAGCGTAAAAATATCGCGCCGCAATTCCACCTGGTCTACTCAAATGTAACTTTGAATAGATTTTGTTCACAAATACAACTTCTGATATGAATCTACTACTAGCACATTTCGCCCACTGAGCTCTAAAAACACATCAACAGTACAGAGATCAGTGATTTCACCCGGAGAATTAACCGAGACACCCTTTCACGCTAGACTTTCCCCGGTGAACACCCGGTGAACACCCGGTGGTTCATCCGTGTTTACCCTGGATGGTTGGAGGGTAGAATTTTTCGAAAATTTAATCGGAGGTTCCCCGGGAGTTCAACCGAGTGTCCTTTCATGCTGAGAGATTCCCCGGGTGCACCCGGGTAAAATCTCACCAGCGTGAAAGGGGTATTAGCTCATATGAAGAACTATTTAGTGTTGATCCAGTTAGTGCTTTGCGCAACTCAGTACTGGCGACCTCTATCTGCACATGCTTATTATTGCATATTGTTATCGATATCTTGTCTTGAGGTCTATGAGAAATGCACATTCAAGCAAAATCAAACTGTCTTCAACAGGTTAACCCTAATCAGGCTGGGCTTTTTTGGCTATGCTAAATCGGCACGCATGTTACCCATCACGTAATCTACAAGACTGTATAGTTAATTACCAGGAATTAATTTCATATCAATTAATTATGCTAATTTATGCATAAAATCATAATTAAGCTGTAAATCACTAATTAAAGCTCCAACACTGCTATTTTTGTGTCTGGACACTCTTTTTAGCATTCTTAACAAGTTTACTTGAAAAAAATCCGGAATCAAAATTGATTTCCTATGTATTTTATTGTTTTTTCAAATTTCATTTGTTTTCTTTTGTTTTCTATTGTTTTTTTGATGAAATTTGTCGGGGACACTTTTGCGGTCATAAACAGCTCAAAAATAATTAATTTCAACCAATAAAATTAAAAATAATCATACATTTATGAATTTTGGCTGAAAACACAATTTGTATTGGAAATGTACACAAAATCAGGTTTTTGAGCGATTTTGGGGGTAACATGCAAGTACAAAATGTTACGTAACTTAGGAACCGCGTACCCGGATGTTGCAAATTTGGTCTCAAAAGATGCGCGACATTCGAGAGAATAAAGTCATGAAACGCCGTGGCAACTGCTTCGCGCGTCGCAGACATTTTGCGCGAAATGTCTGGGGGTGGCGGATTCCGCCCCCCCCCAGCCTTTTTAGGGTTAAGATTCTTATTACAGACTAAACCAAAAATATCAGAACTTTTTCAAGTTTCAGTAAAATCAACAAGGAATTCACTTTGTGTGTGATATTTTTTAGTGCAGAAGTAATGACATTAAAGTGTTTTTTTTGATATACTTAATCCAGTTTGAAGTGTTCACATTGTTGATATTTAGTTCCATTTCCTTTACCAGTATTCAATCACTTGTATCTGGTCCATATTCCTCCTTCATGTAGGTCCAGGACCAGTCCCATGGGTAGCAACAGCAGCAGTCTACTGATGCACTCCGGGTCAGCCCTGAGCCTCACCTCCGGTCCCACCCCATCCTCCCTCTCGTCCAACCCGATGTCTGTTAGCCCCATCCCTAGCCCCACCCCTAGCCCGATGAGGCTCCTCTCGGACCAAGAGGCCCTGGAGGAGACTGAAGACCTGAGAGAATTTGAGAGGACCCTGTCCATGGAGCTGTGTCTGGATGCGGGGAGGGAGTTTGCATTGACGCATTTGACCCTAGGAATGTTACAGGTATGTTCTGGACTGGTTAACCCCTTGTATACTATTTCAACAATACTCTATGCAAGTGATATGTGATATTTTGAGCATGGTGTGGTGAGGGTTAATTTGATAGTACTTAACCCCTTGGCAGGCCTTCAACTGGTCCTACCTTTCCTACTTTTTGTGAAGATCCTAATTTTCCTATTTTTTCCCCTAAAGATCCTTATTTTCCTACTTTTCCCTACTTTTTGTCAAAAAAACCCCCTTTGCAATAGGTTAGATATTTGTTTGGGGTTGAGTAGTCTTTACAGGTTGATGCTTAGAGTACAGTAACTACCATCATCACCTGTTTGTGAAGGAAAATTTGTTTCCACCGATTTCCACTCTTTCACATTTTTCCATTTATTTTTTGTTGGTTACTACTCCAAACACTACTTAGAAATATTCTACTTTCCACCTGCTTTGGTGGATTTAATCCTACTTTTCTCTGACTTTTTGGAGAATTTTGCTCGTAATTTTGTCGTACTTTTTCAACCAGGCAGAGTTGAAGGCCTGTCTTGGGGACGGCAGGCTCGTACAAAAGTCCAGTAAATCTCACAAACAGAGACAAGTTTCGACATTTTCAGTTTTAAAAATGAATAGTTGGATGCAACCATTTGTAGGCACTATAACCTAACTTTATGTGAAAGGTTTGGCATATTTGGGGGGACCTTGTGGAAGCATTTGCCTCTGAGTGTGAGATGTACTGGGCTTCTGGGTTTTTTGGCTTCTGGGTTAATAAGCCAAAATCATCACTTAATAAATTAGTAAAAACGTCGAGGGCATCCTGATTCTGGCAGTGCGTGGTATCACAAGAACAAAACTGCCTTTAATAGGAGTTGTTGATATATTTCAAATGCAATTGGACATCTGCAGCTGATGTCTGTGTTCGTATTTTTCCTAAATTATTTTCGGGGGGGGGGGCATATTTTCTTTACTTGTTATTCTCATGTTCATCATTTTTGGGGGGTGGGTACAGTGGGGTACTTTACCTTTTGGATTTTTTTTATTTCACTATTGAAATTTTAGTCTAAGTGCCACTTACTTCTAATATCTGAGATGCTTACTCATGCAAGTGGTACTTGTCATTATAATTGCATTAACTGTTAACGTGCTGAAGTCGCAGATCTGCACCAAATAATACACATAAAGTCCATAGACGTTTAAATCCTCTGGCATGTTAAGAGCTAAACATGATTTCATTTAGTTTGCAAGTCATTGTTGCATACAAAGACAAATTTAAAACATAATGAACTCACATTGTACATTTGAGGTTGCATTTCTGTGCCACAGAGTAGCGTGATATCGTGTTGTAGCTGACTTATGTTCCACCTTCTTCAGTCTTTAACATACTACATCTTATATATTCTCCCAGAACATCATAGACCAGTACAATGAGTGTGGGGATGATGCCTTCCTTCTCAACACCATTCGGACTGTCTTCATGTCGGATGCGGGGCTCAATGCAAGCTTCAAGGTTTGTCAACCCATTCTGTCTGTATGTTCACAAAAGGCTAGGCCCACCACCGAAACGTGTGGTTGGCGTCAGGAAGGGCATCTAGTCATTAAAATTGTGCTCCACCAAGTCCTCATAATTATATTGAGGTGAATCCAGCCACCCCCGTAATGGGGACAAAATGGTATTTAATAATCTGGATAATTACTAACTACTATTTATAGTGTATAATAACTAAAAATTATCTGTTAATTCTGCTACGGGATTTATTCATTGTAGGCATTGCTTCTCTTTATTCCCTTGGGGATGATGAGCTTGTACACAAGCCCAAAAAGTATGACAAACTTTTCAGTCAAACACTGGATAAATGATTAGAGTTAATGATGGCTAATGCCTCTGTCCAATAAAGAACACATTTTTTTGACCAGTGCAAATGGAAAGAAGGTATTCTTTCTAAACATTTTTCTTTTGAAGAAATATAAATTTATGAGTTTATATCCGTGGACAAACAAGTTATGATAATGTATTTCGTCGCCCGGCTGGCAGAAGGGCATTAGCAAATGCTGTAAGCAGAAGAGCGTTAACAGTCCGGCTGGCAGAAAGTCGTTGGTAAATGCTGTAAGCAGAAGGGCGTTAACTGTAAATTGCCTCTAATTTGAAACTCATAGGCTTATTCCATATTTTCGCCTTACGTACTGATAGAAGGATCTAAAACTAAAGATCACAATTCTTTGATTTCATGTGAAATAAGCCAATGGTTGTCACGTTACAAGCAATTTACTGTTAACACCCTTCTGCTTAGAGCATTTTGCTAACGCCCTTCTTCCAGCCGGGCAACAATTTGTCCTTGCATGGAGCTTACTTTGACTCTGACTTGGTTTATTGCACAGGTTGACGAAATGCGGTGGGACAGCCCGTTAGACTTGTCAGCCGTGAGGGCAGCATACAACCTGTTGTCGAGTCTACGACCCAAAGACAGATTCATGATGACGTTGACCAATGCTCTAGAGATCCTGTTGATGAAGTTGGACAAGATGCTGATACAACCTCATGATATCAACCAGGTTAGATAGGTTTGAGGTTGTCCATCCGTCCATACTCCCTGATCTCGTTATTGCAATATACCATACCTGCCAACCAGTATGATTTTTCCAGGGCAGTTCTGGTCTTATTACAGTTATTAGGCGGTACGGTAAACAATACAAAGGTTACATAATGGAAAAAAAATGAAATTAGAGTTCGATTGAGAAAAATATTTGGAAACAGCTAAACAAAGGTTTTCTTATGAGTACAAA
>JZLH01S0409954.1:0-13075 GCA_001188425.1 Eucidaris tribuloides | reverse complement strand
GAATATATCACAAATGACGAAGTGATTGCAAAGCGACGCTAGTATTGCCCGCCATTGGTTTTAAAGGGACCACCGCGTTTCCCACACAGTGATAGAAATGTTTTTCAACTGCGTTAGCGTATTGACTGACAAAGCCTCGGGATCCTATTTCGAGTGGTAGCGAAGACGACTGGTGAAGACCGTGTCTTCAATGTCCGATAATTGATGCATATTTGCTAACCAGTTTTTACTTTTGCTGGACCCAACTATGGAAATGTCCCTCCCTCTTTTGCTTAACTCAGGGAGAAAGCTTTCACTCATTTAAACGTCAACTCAAAACTAGAATTTGACACCCCTGCTTGAAATGACCTTGTAATATACTATAATTTCATCATTATTAACATTCAAGTAAAACAAAGGAACCAGAATATAGAGAACGTAGAAGAAAAAGCCCAGGTCGTAACTGGGAAACACAGTAAACGCAGGGCATTTATACATACATATGAATACAATTAAAAATTCACAGACAAAATTTACACATTAAATATTTATGTATGGGCCTACTTCCCTCTATTGACATGCGTAATTTTGACAACAGGTGCAAGTATTGGGGCGGGCTCGCTGACGCACGAAGGGGGCACCGGGGATCTCTTTGTTTTCTTTTGTTTTTGTGTAGCTTGCCATTAAAACAAAAAGAGCCAGTGCTGTCCCCTCCGCGGGTATAATGCCGCGAGGCCCGCTCCGTAAGCATAATTATTTAATTTGCTTTAATTTCCGTCGCCTATATAATGTACAAGAAAACCCTGCCCACCAGAGGGATAAAATATAAACAGACACCAGCCGGCGAATCCCAAGGAAATAAGTATTCTAAAAAGACCCCCCATTCCAAACACCAACCGTTCCCCACCTAGAGTGACCACTGTTGACATACGCTAGCCATAAAATGAAGCAATTTAAGGGAAACCATGGACTTATTAATTCAAAAAGTATGACACGATGAGGAGCCACCACACGCAGACCTGAAAAAAAAAATCACAAGATACCCAACCCACCCCCAAACTATTACACTGATTATGAGTCATATACAAAATGTCTTAAAGCCCAAGGTCTAGTTCTGGGAACCTCCTGTACCCGACAGCTACCACGCTCCAAAGTCGCCAACCCCGCAACCAATAGACCCAACGCCTCCGCTCCCCCTCCAACCAACTAATGAAAATCCAGTGGGGGGGACCCCGAGACTCCCGACCACACCCCAGCATCACAGCATCCAAAGGGGCCAAAAGGCGCCACCGGTCATTATGTGTCACACCTCACCGAAGAGCAGGATCTACTCCCTCAGATGAGGCACAACCCACATAACCCCAACACCCCTCTAACCTCAGACGCCCACAATGCAAAATATGGCCGAAAATCCCGCTCCCCCCCCTAACCCGCGAGATCCCCCATCAATCAATAAAAAACCACCCAGATTTCCATCACTGCAGGGTCACGACTCTGGCGGCACAAAGCCGCCCAAACAATAAAAAAAAAACAAAAAAAAACAAACTTGAGGCTGAGCATAAACCCCTGACCTACATCAGATTATTACGGCATTCCCATATTGACTTCTCTTAAGGCTGGAATATATCACAAATGACGAAGTGCATTTGCAAGCGACGCTAGTTTGTCCCGCATTGTTTTAAAGGACACCGCGTTCCCACACAGTGATAGAAATGTTTTCAACTGTTAGCGTTATTTGAGCTGACAAAGCCTCGGGGATCCTATTTCGAGTGGTAGGAAGACGCACTGTTGAAACCGTTTCTTTCAATGTCCGATATTGATGCATTATTTGTTTGACTTGTATTCGTGCGCCTTGAGCAAATTTGTTTCAAATGGAACTGTAAGTTCCAAGATCAAAAGTTTTATTATCCATTTTTTCCAAAGATGCAAACGTCCGGTATTTATCTGTTCTCGTTGTGCATTCTAGGGGAACGGTGATCGCAGAACGGTCCTAGCGTTCGCTGCGGTCACAATGAATGACGGGATCAGTCACAGTTGTCCCGTTTCTATGGAGACCTTGGCGGGCAACTTCCACAATGTGACGTAATAAGTTTATTATGCCCCCACGTAAAGCGCCCTGATCTAATGAGACTGTGCAATGGGTTAGTACATGGTTTGAGGTTTCACTAATTGCCACATTTCGTACATTATCATTTGTTCTTTTTACCCCATGGTGCGGAGGTTAACCCGCGTAATTCAATGGACAGTCGGTCCAAAGAGCGACGTTGAGCATAAATTTAGCTACTTCGGTCTGGCAGCTAAATGCCCATAGCTTTTCCATTTGTGAACTGCCGGATTCTAGGCTAATAATTCGAGACGTCTTCCCCGTACAGCCAAAATTTCTTGACTATGTTGCGCCAAAATTCAGATACACGGCTCTTTACACATACTTTTTGCTGCCTTTTTTTCTCCTGGGATACAGACATGTTTTGTGTATGAATGTCGTTCCATAGTGCTTTTTCACATTGAAACTGTATAAGAGACCTTTCTCGTCCAAGTGCTTTCTCTAGATATCTTTGAATCTAAACATTTTATTGACCTTAGGAGTGCACCCCTGTTCCCGAATTTGGAAAATGAACCAAAGTATGATTCATATAGAGATCGGAAATAGAAAGGAATATCTAAAACCATCTGGCATGCATTGAATTATTTGCCAATGTGGCTGGGTGTGCCAGGACCAGCCCACTTCTAGAACCTGTTTGTCGAAGCATCGAGTTTTTTGCAGATGTGAGATTGGCTGAGTCATTTACCGTGACATGAAACCTCCCGTAACGACTGGGTAGAAAGTAGCGTGAATACATTTCAAGTTTATCATTCGAATTCTAACAAGGCAGGCATCAATGTTACCGTAACCCCCTGCCCAATTCGTTTCACAATGTATTTCATATACTGAACGGGAGTTGTCACTGTCCATTGCACAGGTCTCGTGACTAATGATCCAAGAAATGTTAAATCGGCTATCTGTTTCACTCAGGCAAGCAAGCTGTCTGACCAGTCAATGTGATAAGAGGCAGATTGTTTACGGATGCACTGGGCAAATTGACAAGATCTGATTTTGATGGTTGAGGTCTGAGACCAGACTACTGACATGAGATGCCAGGCGTTTCAGATTTCGTGGTGAGCATTTACGGTTTGCCGTGCATTAAAAACAAAAATCAGTCAGCAAAGAAGTGGTCACATATTTATTTCATTTAGAGGTATATCCAAACTTATCATTTGACCTTAGATATTCCAGTAGTGGGTTTGATGCACATAGTAAGCATAAGGGGCGATAAAGGATCACCTTGGAAAAGCATGACCCTGATCGAAAATTTGAAACGCAGTCGGTACACCCTTGTTTTTGTTACAACTGTACGAGATGACCCGAATTAGGTCTGAATGTAGAGTCTTAACTCCGATGCGCAGTTGGTGACGATCAAGAACGTAGTCAATTAGTGCCATGAAGACGACCCAAAAGGCGTCTGAAAAAAAAATTTCTGTGTTTACTTTTGATTTGTAAACGGTACACAAAATCCAAACAGAACCTCAATACGACTAATCGATTAGATCGTTTTGAGACAAGGTATCTCTCGGAGGCGATTTACAATGATTGCGTGAAATCTTACCAAAAACACTGGAGCAGTGCAATCATCCTAAAGTTCTCAGGGCTTGTCCAACGAGTCCTTTTTATGGATAAGAATGACTTATTCGACTTGGACCATGATTTGAGGTGGTGTTAGGTACACGGGACTGTTAAGAAGTTTGCTATTACAGCAGTCGCCAAAAAAATGTTGAATACTAGGGGAGTCTTCAAAATACCGTAGGAATTCCTCCGGCGCCCCGATTGCCTGAATTTGACTTTTTTAACTACGCAATAGACATGTCTGACATCCTTTTGTCTGACCGGTCCCATATCGAATTGATGCTCGATGTCATCAGCAGAGGGCCCCTCCCACCAGTCAGCTTGTTCCGTATCAGCGGCGGAGGCTGCGCTTGCGTACTTCTCATGAGAATATTCATTTGCCGTTTGTTGCGAAAACGTAGGTTCTGTTGCTGATGAGTAAATTGTATCGTTCACAGCGTTTTGCTGAATGTACCAAAAGTTTTTTTTCGGAAATTTCGCTTTCTTCATATGTTGTTTGATCTTGCTTTTCACAGTTTTTCTGTGTCCTTCGCAAATCAGTATATAGGCTTTGAAGGTGCGCTATAAAACTTCGGCTTGATCATCACGAGTAGCGTTGAAGAAATTGCACTTTACGTACGAGAGTTTTTGAGCTTTTTTTTCTATCATTGTTTTTGCTGTGTCTCTCCTGTTAAATATTGATTTTAAATTTACTGGAGTGTTCGCTTTGCCGAAAAGTGTGCGTGAGTTTGTTGAAAAGTTTTGGAGGATCCGTGTAAAACAATCTCCAGCCTCGGAAGCGGGTAACGAACCCACGCTAAATCATGGTGGGAGTACCACGAGTCGCCGGCCTTACTCTTCATCAACAACGAGTCCTTCCTCGGCGACAGCTGCGGGCAGCGTGTACCTTTTGGAGTCCGAAGATTGCTGTTGAGCAATGGGCGATTATGCAAATTGCTACACTGTAAAAAATGTGACATGTGACATGCTTTATGAAATAAAAAACGACATTGTTGAAAAATCTAAACACTTTGTTATTGACATTCTAACATCCTGGTATGTTCTAGCAACGTGTTAAACTCTTGCAGTTTTTACAAAGTGTTTTAGCTAGGAGTGTTTAGTTTGGTCGACGCTATACTGGCCTGCCCCATATCCCGCAATGTTTGAACATCTAAACACTTTGTCTAGACATTTCTAAACCCTGCCGTGTTTCAGGTTACGTTAACAAGGTGTTTTAGACTAGGAGTGTTTATGTTCTGGTCACGCTGTATGCTTTGCTTAGGCCTTATATCACACAAAGTTTAACATCTTAACACTTTGTTAGTCATACTAAATACACCTGGTGTTTAGAGCAAGTCGTGAACTCGGATTGCGAAGTATACTATAGGTTTAGCTAGGAGTGTTTATTTTTACGCTGTAGGCTATGTCTTGCACATATCACGCAATGCTTGAACATCTAAACACTTGTAGACATTCTGACCCTGCGTGTTTAGTAGTTATGGGCCTAAGTGTTTACTGGAGGTATGTTCGGGTGTACATTCGTTTCGTGCATATCCCGCTCATATCACACATAAGTTGAACATCTAAACACTTTGGTTAGTCCACCGGGTTAGTCATCTTAACATTGTGATTTAGAGCAAGTGTGAACTCGATGCGCAGTTCTCTTTAGTGTTTAGCTAGGCGCAGTGGTTTATTTTTACGCTGGACATAGGCTATGTCTTGCCCATATCACGCGAAAGTTGAAAATCTAAAACACTTTGTTAGACATCTAAACACCTTAGTTTACGCAGTGCTGACGGGGTTCCAGATTTCATATCAAGCGCTGGAAAACGGCGATCACAACGCCAACGCAGTGCGCAGAATTGCATGCTGCAACCATATGTTCACCGCTTTGGTACCGCGCCAGTGGAATTATCAAAAGTCACCGACGCCATCGATAGGAGTTCATCTTCGTCTTATGTTAAAACGTTTGGATTGCGAAGTATTGGGATGCAGCGAGAGAGGAAGTCCAAGCGTTAATCAAAGGTAACTTTTACACACTGTTAATGTTATTGTGGGTCTTAATATGTTATGTTAGATCAAATACATGTTTGTAAATTGTGTTTGTAAATTTTAAGAGGTCAGCTCAGTAACAGGAGCCCGTACCGTACCGGTACGTTTAGTTTAATCGTTAGATCTGTTTTAACGTAGATCTCTACGGTCGTAACGAAGCCGTTCACCCCGCCCCGGCCTACAAAATTACAGTACAAAACTGTAGGGCCTATAGATCGCAAAAAATTATTTATAGGTCGTATAAATGTAAAAAAAAAAATGCATTGCAATATTTCTAGGACTTATCTTGATATGGGTGTACATTTTAACGGCAAATTCATGAAATATAACGTTAGGAGTGTAGATCTAGTAACAAATTGTAGTCTGCAAACGTACCAGCGGTGCGCAAGCAGCGAAATAATGTGCAACTCATTCGATGAACAATATCTAGTGATATTTGGTCATTGAAACGTGATCGCCTAACTTCGTTCACAGCCATGCATGGTTCGCGAAGCCGCTTCGCATCGCTGGCGTAGTGTAAACAACTTCGATTCTATGATTGAGAAATGACACAAATGTCACATTAAATAGGGCCTTATTTTCCTTGTCTTAGACTTGTCTTTTATTCTATGTGAGGCTTAGCCTTATGACGGTGAAGGACCTGGATTATTTCTTGGCTGCCTGGGGCCATTTTCATGGACAGAGTGGATGAGATCTTTTTGTTGATGCCCCCGAGTACGACGTGATTACTTCCTCTGGCAGAATTAGGGACAGTAAGTATACGTTACATAACTTAAGTTTAGGTCTATTCTAAGTCCATTTTTTTCATATGAGCGAGGTGCTAACGCTTACATTCTATTAAAAACCTCTCAGATTAATTACTAGTACTAGCTATAAAGTTTGATCAGTTGCAAATTTATTCAAAATCATAGGAAAACGACAAACACTTATCTTTTTATTTTTTTATTTTTTCAAAAATTCAGGGCAGGCTTAGATTGATTCTTTTTATAAGTATAATTGGCCCCGGATATTGGTATGCTTCCATAGGCGGCTTCACATAGATTTGGAAATTCATTTGCCTTAGAACTTTAAGTTCTAACGTTAGATCTACATTCTTATTAAACTTCTCTTGATAGTGTCTAGATCTACATCCTGAGTTTGATCAGTGCAAATTTTATTCAAAATCAAGGAACGAACCCCAAAAACACTTATATTTTTATTTCAGGGCAGCGTAGATTGATTTTTTTTTTATATGTATATTAAATTGGTTTTATGGTAGTTGCTTCATGGGGTTTCACGTAGCAATCGTTTTAATTAGGCTGATTTATTTGTTCATTCGGAAATCACTGAAATGTATCTTTGCTCATAGATCATTGATCTAGATTCTACGACTATATTGATATTTCTATCTAATTCAGTTCCGAACTCATTTGACTTAATACTGTATATATCTGCGTTTCTCTGAGCTATATTACACAAGACATCTGCATGCCTGAGGTCGAAATTATGTTGAAAACATTAGTCAAACTTCTATGTTTGGTATTATTTTGGATAACGTACACGCGAACTTTGACTTTTTTTCTCATTCTCTCCAGAAAATTCCAATTATTGCTTCTTCCCAGCTTGTCGAAGGAGTGTTGTAAACACAAGAATTCGTCTTTTACCTTGTTCAAATTCTAGTAATCTTTCAGCCAATTATATTTGCCATATTTGATTGATCAGTTTTGTATCGAGTACAAGAGTTGCTGCACTAGTATTAATTCAATAAACATTCCTACCTTTCTACTTTACCAGGATTATTACTCTATTTCATGTCTTATGGTGGCAATGCTGACCATTTACGGGACTGGGTATGCCGACAGTCATTAATAGTTTTTTAAGAGGATGCGATGTTGTCTTTAAGTTCAATACAGTGATATCGTGTCACTTGCCAAAACTGTGGATCACGTCTTCTGAGACATTAACTTTAAGGTATGGCGGAAATCCGCGGCAGCGCTGGAATAAATAAATTCCTCATGTTGTGTGACAGAAGGATGTTTAGAGTTTTTTCCCTTGAAACACCACGGGCGCTTTCACTAACGGCGATATTCAGACATGTGATGTCAAAAGTGAAAAACATGACTGTGATGTGCGATGTTGACGACAATGATGAAATTGGTTGCTTCACATATGAAATGGAAATAAAAAAGCGTTTTAAAACGTTTCTCACGCTGGTGCCCGTTTCTATTCGATCCGCGTTGTTCGCATACCTCCCAACCCATGTGAACTTTGCCAAACGCAAATGCACATATATTTCCCATTACATAATTTATACATGTACAGGGATACATGTATACAGTTTCTGTGTCCAGAAAAAAGGAACGAGATTGATGAAGATATTTTTATATTGTTAATAACAAATATGACCCAAAAGTCGTACATAGTTGGAAAGCATTATTTTCTCTTCTTTATTGATACAAGTTACAGTAATTTCCATCACGATGATCTGAGCCAAAAACAATTAGAAGGGACAAAGGGTAATAAAATTCATTTGCACGAGCAAATTTTGAAGATTCCAAAACTGTCCGTTGAATTGTATTCAGAATATCTTCGATATTGTAAGGGCATTCATTAGAAAGCTATCTTATTCTTTCGTATGATACCTCATTTATGAAAACATGAGCGATGCATGAGTAGAAAAGGCTCATTTGAAATGATGCTTGTTTTCAGAAATGTTTCCAAAATGCATTCATTAACTCTGCTTATCTCTAGGATTGCAGCCAGCAACCGCAGAAAATACTCCGCTAACAAGATTTGAGCCTATTGTTGTGCCCGAAGCCAAGATATTGTGTGAAGTCAGCTCGTGCCGTGAACCTTTTGTTAGCCAGGCCTCAAAAGCAAAAATGCATTCATTTTCTGAAATCAGCGTTAAAACGGGTTATGTTTGTAATTTTACTTTTCTCCGTCATACGTTTAATTTCATCTTTTACGCATGAGGTGTCAGATAAAGAAGAAATATTGAACTATTATGCATGTTTTATTTCTTAAAAATAATTATCATTACTACCCGAAAAATGCACTCAAAACATGGAATTTGTGCGTGCAAATGACAATTTTTGGTAGCATCAATATTCTTATTGTTTTAATTGCATCATTGCAATGAGCAATGGAATAATATGTTGGTGTATCAAATAAAAGTAGAGGAAACACAGCTTTACAAACATTGACTAATTCATCTAAGTTTGTTTATTTATGATGGCCAATATTTTTTGCCATGTAACATCGGTTTCCTTTTTTCTGGGACACACTTATTGTTGAATTCATTGTTTGGCATACGTTGGCTCTATTTGTGACAGGCATTAAACAAAGCTTTCTGCACAAAATGTGTTTGCTGAAGGTTTTCTGGGCCTTATTGGCAAGTGTTAAATGACTCAATTTCTTATTATTCACTTTGGGTTTTGAATGGCTAACACATTTTTAAAAGTGTGCTTGAGAACTTATGTGTGTTCACTTTGTTTTGGCGCGATCGTGAAGTGCAAGAGGAGTTGAATGGCTTTAACCATGAATGCTAGGGGCTGATAGACTGAAGCTCTGATTATGTGTTTGTGTGTGCTAATGTAGGTATTGTGTGTGCGATATCAATGCGACCGAGCTAAAGAAGAAGCAATATGGGAATGCCGTAATAATCTGATGTAGGTCAGGGGTATGCTCAGCCCAAGTTTGTTTTTTTTGTTTTTTTATTGTTTGGCGGCTTTGTGCCCCAGAGTCGTGACCCTGCAGTGATGGAATCTGGGTGTCTTTTTTTTTATTGATTGATGGGGGATCTCGGGGGGTTAGGGGGGGGGGGCGGGATTTTCGGCCATATTTTGCATTGTGGCGTCTGAGGGGTTAGAGGGGTGTTGGGGTTATGTGGGTTGTGCCTCATCTGAGGGAGTAGATCCTGCTCTTTCGGGTGAGGTGTGACACATAATGACCGTGGCGCCTTTTTGGCCCTTTGGATGCTGTGATGTGGGGTGTGGTCGGGAGTCTCGGGGTCCCCCCACTGGATTTTTCATTAGTTGGTTGGAGGGGAGCTGGAGGCGTTCGGGGTCTATTGTTGCGGGGTTGCGACTTTGGGGCGTGTAGCTGTCGGGTAGCAGGAGGTCCCCAGAACTAGACTTGGGCTTTAAGACATTATTGTATATGACTCATAATCAGTGATAATAGTTTGGGGGTGGGTGGGTATCTTTGATTTTTTTTTCAGGTCTGCGTGTGGTGCTCATGTGTCATACTTTTTGAATTATATCCATGGGTTTCCCTTAAATTGCTCATTTTATGCTAGGTCATGTCCAGTGGTCACTCTGAGGTGGGGACGGTTGGTGTTTGGAATGGGGGGTCTTTTTAGAATATTATTTCCTTGGGGATTCGCCGGCTGGTGTTCTGTTATATTTTATCCCTCTGGTGGGCAGGGTTTCTTGTACATGTATATAGGCGACGAAATTAAACAAATTATAATAATTATGCTTACGGAGCGGGCTCGCGGGCATTATACACCGAGGGGAGCACTGGCTCTTTTTGTTTATGGCAAAAAGCTACACAAAAACAAAGAAACAAAGAGATCCGGTGCCCCCCTTCGTGCGTCAGCGAGCCCGCCCCATATACTTGCACCTGTTGTCAAAATTACGCAATGTGCAATAGAGGGAAGTGTGCCCATACATAAATATTTAATGTGTAAATTTGTCTTGTGAATTTTTAATTGTATTCATATGTATGTATAATGCCCTGCGTTTACTGTGTTCCAGTTACGACCTGGGCTTTTTCTTCTACGTTCTCTATATTCTGTTCCTTTGTTTTACTTGAATGTTTAATAAAGTGATGAATTATATATATTACAAGGTCATTTCAAGCAGGGGTTGTCAAAATTCTAGTTTTAAGTTGACGTTTAAATGAGTGAAAGCTTTTCTCCTGAGTTAAGCAAAGAGGGAGGGAATATTCCATAGTTTGGGTCCAGCAAAAGTAAAAACGTGGTTAGCAAAGAGAGTTCTAGTCTTCGGTAAATGAAATGAGCCAGACTGCCCTGTGGGGTAATTGTGAAATTGCTGGCTCCTTACAAACATAGAATCGAAATTGTGTGGTAACTTATTATTATTTAAAAGAAACATGAAAATACCTAATTGAAGAGAATATATTTCATTGATTTTCAAAATTGATTTCCGCAAGCATCACTCCCCCTTCCACTTAGCGACTTTTTGGCTGCTATTTTGCCAGGAATTTGTCCGTGAAAAACAGATTTGCCAGCAAAATTTCAAGACGGATTTAGCCCCCTTTAAAATTTTACCCCGGCGCCGCCCAAACATCCTCGATTGTCTGACAATAATGAATGAAGGATTTGTTTAATACAACATTTGAAATACTGTCTTAGGTGTATGGGACATCTTGCTTATTGTTTTTGTTGATTTTTTGAAGGGGGCATGGCTATCAACATTTTGGCCGAATATTAATGCCGTAAAATTTAATTTTTTTACAAGAGATTTGTACTGTGGGGGGGGGGGGTGAAAGGGAATCCACAGCAGGCATGGAGAATGTGTTGATAAAATGGCTGCGAGTGCACTCCTGCTTTTCCTTTAAAAATGTGCATGAAAAAGTCAATCATAATTCCCTACAAATTAAGAATCGAAATTGATGTTCAATAGGTCTAAACATAAACTTAATTTGAAGAGGGTCTGGGTGGGAGTTTCCCTCTCCCAAGGTGAGAAATTTTGCATTTTCACCTTAAAAATTGTACAGCATTTGGCCCTTAGTGACAGATGAATTTGTATTTTATTGACTCTTAATTATTTCATAATTTTCGCTAATTACACGACTCTTAATTGATATTAAAGAAAACGCGGGGAGGGCTAGCAGAACGTGATGATAAAAATGGCTGCGAGGAGACCCCCTTACAATATAAGGAACTATACCACATTGCCTATGAAATATGGGGGGGGGGTCAAAGATCATAAAACGTCGCAGTAAAATATCGGGGGTCATATTGCCACAAAAAGATTACAATTATAGAATAGACATAAGCATAAACATCATCGGGAAGGGTGGGTGATCCCCTCGCAGGGTGAGAAAATTGTACATTTGTACTTTCAAAAGGATACATGTACAGTCTTTGGCCCTTTCAGTGAGAAATTAATGTGTATTTCGTTGATTTGCAGTTCGCAATTTTCGCTAATAAGAAAAATGCGAATAAGTGGGCAGGGGCAGTCGGCCAGCAAGTGGGGGAGGGGGCAATCACATCGCCCCAATAATTTTGAAACATTCAGAAAAGGTAATGCCCAGTTATTTTTTAACATACCAGTACGCATTACAAAACTATTAAATTTCATATGAAAATCCACTAAACATTATTGTTTACCCTATCCGAGCGGAGTGCGCTGAAAATTATGACAGTTTTGCCCCCAACCCATACACAAATGGATCGACATCGCTGGAATTAGAATATGTTTGTGTACAGTGTTTACTTTGCCCTTCATTATCCATAAATGGTTATCACAGTACATGTGCTGACAAGAGCTGGGGATTATTAGAGCTGCTTATGTGGCGGAACTTGGGCAAAAAATTTGAGCAGGTGCTGCTTGTGTGTCAGGGGGGTTGAAAAATCTGCTAATCGGGCATGAATCCAGGAGTTTGAGGAAAAACATAGGGTAGGGGCTCAGATCGGGCTGGAGCTTGGAGAATATTTGTGCAGAACCTGCTTGGAGGAGGAGTTTGAAGGAAATTCGGGCAGCTTCCTCCAAACAAGCTTGCAGTTAGCTACTTTTAAAAATATTGTTGACAAAAAATAATTTTCTTACAAACTCGCCAATATTTTTTTTTTTTACTGATTTTCGTGCAGTCTTGCTAGAAAATTTTCCATTGCCTTTGCCCGAATTTTCCATTTTGCAAAATGGAAACGCCTATGGATACTGTCTAAGCATGAATTATTGAATGCACTGGAGAGTCTGCAACTCTTTATGATTAATTGAGTGGTTGCTTTGGTGGAAGTAAATTTGTCTGATTCCCAGTGCTAGATGAATTCATAAGAAGCAATGAAACGGGCTCAAATGATTTTCATACAATCCATTGGAAGTATATCAAATAATGTACGGAAGACAACATTTCCAATGCTGTTTGAACGGCAGGAGTAGGGTATATATGTGGTGGTGGGGGCCATGTGGGTGTAATAATAGGAGATAAATTATTAAATTTATACATTCCATTGAAGTTCCTAGAAATGCGTTTGTCTGTCTACAGTCTACGTGTGTGTGTCTTGGAGGTATTGTGGATTCATGTATAATGAGGTAATCTCATTTCTCGTTCTAAGCCTTGTCACACTAAGCAGTTACGACCTACTGCGATTGAGTTACGAAACGATTTATCGCAGGTGATCGCAAGTAGTTGCAGCTAGATCGTACGATTTATCGTACGACAAACCATGGA
>JZLH01S0409894.1:18511-26942 GCA_001188425.1 Eucidaris tribuloides | reverse complement strand
CTATATGATGTGAAATGTATTGTGTTTATTTATGTTATTGTTAATCGAAATTGATTGATATTGCAGTAAATGAAATCTTTTCAAAGAAACAGATTGTATAGGATCTTAATACAATGGTTTAAAAATCAAATAATTCAATGTTGTTAAACCCGAGGGCTGCTGGTAAGATTGATTATTTTCCTCCGTAGTCTTGGAAAAGATTGGAATATCACTAAGATAGCAGAGATGGTGATATCAAATTCAGGTAGAGAAGTAAATGATTACACCCGTCAGTTTGTTTTCTGCGCGCGGGACACGAAGAGTCGACGCCGGATGACAGAAATTAACACACGTGAGTATGAAACAATCTTCGTATTCAGTATCAGTTTTCAAATGTCGTTTCATTGTCGCTTATGAATATTCTGACTACAACATTTGTTGTTGTTGTTTTTTTGGGTTTTGTTTTGTTTTGTTTTCTGGACAAAGACTTCTTTGCCGAAGATAGCTCTCGAACCCGGGCTCAAACGACAAGTGCACCAATAATGTCATGTAATTATAAATGTCTGATTACATTCTAACACAAATTCTTCAATGTGTAATTACAGAAATCAAGTCCGTAATCTACAGCCATCGTTTGATGAAAAAGCAAGTGACAGTGAGGTACAATAACAGGAGGTACAACACCATTGGCCGGCGGCCAGCCTTAGGCGACGGAAGAAGTATGTGGCACAAAAAAAAAAAATTTTTGTCTCGAGCCCCGGAATGGGTAAGAAATGTCCATGAGCCGAGGGCCAGAAATTTTGTATTTGTTACCCCGGGGGACCAGATATCTGGTACCATGGATGTCAGTCTCTAGTTTTACGGATAATGACATTTGCTGACTTTTGTAGCGTGATCTCTCCATGGCAACGTAGGTTAAACGTCACCCCTGTTAATGTTTGCTTGTGGTTTTGGTCTTTTCTCTCAGTGATAGGTTATTTTTCTACACAATTTCTTAAGCATGGGAAGTGATTTTTTCTTGGAAGTGGATCATAATTATAATTCATAACTCCCTTAAAGATTAACAGAGTGATGTATTGGGTCTCAAGTCATTTCAAGCGTTCAACCCACACTTTTTTTACAAAATCAGAGTCCTTTTTGGGAGACTGGTCATGGACCTAAAATGCGCGGTGCGGCTATTATATAATCAGGATTTTGTCCGTATCGCGCGTCGCGTTCGCGTTACTCATTTTGACAAAACCTCATTTTATTGACAAATCACGGATGACAAGCTGTGAAATCATGATTGTGATTGAATTTTCAAATTAGTCCTGTTTATATTCAAGTTCGAGTCAGATTCATATTTTATTGTCCTCAATGGAAATTCACGCTGTTGGTTCTGCCATAATATTATGCAGCTGCCCATATACATAATTATATTAAAAATTACTGAAAAGGCAGAGGGATTCAGGCTTATCATAAAGAAGACGATCGCCTGCTCATCTCATCTGTCATCTGCGTCTTGTGCTGGTATGCGGGCTTGTAGTGGGCAAGCTCAGAGGCCACAATATCTAGGCGTTTCGATGACCGCCGACCTGTTAGAAAAATTGGCGAATTTGGAAATTGCATTGCCTCGAAAAATGGCGCCTTAGAATCAAAAGCGCCTTACTCAAAATCATGATCTGTATATTTTTATTGAAAAGATATGTCTCTAACCAACAAATAAAAATAATGACATCTTTGCCCAATTAATGGTGAGAGAGATTAGCCATTTACTCGTAGCATTCTTCTGGGCCACCCTGTATACACACCTATAAATATCACGCATAACAAACAAATTTTCCGTTACAGTTTCATGGTACCACAAGTTATTTAAATTAGGCCTATAATATTGTGATAAGAGTGAGAATGGAGAGTCTAATAGGAAGGCAGATGTTAATTATTATTGTCATTGTTATTGGTCATTTATTTCAGTTATATTGTTGTTAGTATTGTTGTTACATATATTATTTTATACTAGTTGTATTATACTTAATTGATATGTTAACTGGTTGAAGAGTGGAATTTGAATATTGTTAAAAGTCATGAAAATATAAATAGATGAGGTAAATTCTAGAACGGGTTGTTTAGTCGTAGTTCTGCGTAAAGCAATCTGTTAAAAATATTAAGATTTCTTTGATTATTAAGGTCAAAATAATTTGGTTAACATTTTTTCCTTTTACCCTTCATAGTCATCATCCCCCACGTTCACAGAAATAGATTGGCAGTCACGGTTCAAGTCACGCCTCAAAAGAAGTGTAATAAGTGAGTGCCCTCGTTGCCTTATCTTCTTTCTTCGCTTTAAAAAACACCAATGTACGGACACCCAAGTATATATTCATAATCACTAAATAACATAATAGTTACGCACACATGTGAAAGAAAACAATAATGTATAAAAATTGTATCAATTATCATCTCTACTCGAATTGATGTGCCCAAAAGCTTGCCAATCCACCTTAGGATGGATGCATCTCTCGAATTTTAGAAGATGCATAGTGTTGCAAATATTCAATCTAACCTGACTTTTTCATTGTGCTTTTGCTCTTCCCTCCCCTCTCCCTCACTCTCACTCCTTTCATCGGTTGTGTCTCGGTCTGGTGCCAAAACTCAAAAGTCACTTTTGTTTTCAGGTTGACTGTACTATCTCGGCCTGAGCGGCTTTGCACATCGCCTGTGCCAGTCACCTGTCGGTAGTTAAAGTTCTACTCACGCAAATGCATCTCTGGAAATCACAAACATTGTTTCGTCACCCCCCTCTCTTGCTGTGAAGAGGTAATATAACCATTGTTGATTACAAGTATGAATGATTATTCTAAAACAATGTTCCTCATTTTGATTCAACAATTTTGACAACCGTGCTATTAAATTAATATGACTTATCCGCGGTTTGTTTGATTGATTTTCGTTGCTATTCTGCGTTTCGTTTGGGTCGACGGTAATGCAATGTTGTATTTGTAAGAAATGATTTATATTACAACGGATATTGTGCGCTTGTGTTTCGGTGTGTTGCTTACGCAGCAGTAATCATGCAGATGGCCCTTTATGAAAGATTGCCGTGTTTGGAGGCAAAAATCAGAAGTCTACATCAAATGTTGGCTGACGCATACCACCGTGTTACCAGCACTGCCACAAGAATGGAGGACTTCTTATTTGAGCAGTACAATTTTTACCTCTTCGAACAATAGTATCAGAACCAAGGAGGATGGACAGGCGTCGATCCGTGTTTCGGATATTCAAAGTTGTTCCAAAATTATTGAGAGGGGGGGGGGGCAAATCGATCGATATGTTTGCCCCCCCAATATTTTAATTGGGGGGCGAATCGCCCCGTCCCCCCAGAATTGACGCCTCTGACGCATCGGTACCCGTCACGGCTGCACTGCGTCGCACGCACTTTCGTGCGCGCACCTCGCTGGTCGGGATCAGTGCGTCTTATGCACAAGCCACCTCAAAGGTTGGTAGTTTCTCGTGCACGGCATCTCACTATTGTTACCTTGGTGTACGGCACCTCGACTTGCGATTGCACCTCGTGCACCGGCACCTCAGCTGGTGCACCCAGTGCACGGCCACCTCACTGGTTGTTTCTGACACGGCACCTCACTGGTTGTTATCTCGTTGCACGACACCCGTCACTGGTTGTTTCTCGTACAGCGGCACCTCACTGTTTGTTTCTCGTGCACGGCACCGTACTGGTTGCACCTCGTGCATGACACCTCACTGGTTGCACTTTGGTGCACGACACTTCACTGCGTTGTTTCTCGTTACACGGCACCTCACTTGTATGTTTCTTCGTACACGGCAGCCTCACTGGTTGCACCTCACACCCACGTTGCACTTGCGACACCTCACTGTTTTTTGCCTTTCGTCGCTAGGGGGCCGAGCACCCAGCTGGCTGTTCGAGTCGGCGCGTGGGTACACGGCACCTCACTGGTTGTTTCTTCGTGCCACGGCACCTCATCTGTGTGTTAGCACCTTCTGCATGTACACCTCACTGGTTGCTTTGTGCACGACACCACTTGTTGTTTCCATACACGGCACCTCACTTGGTTTTCTCGTAACCACCCTCGTCCTGTTGTTCTCGTAAGGCACCTCACTGGTTGTACCTCCGTGAACGGACCTCGATTGGCTTGTCTTCTCGTACACGCACCTCCACTGGTGAGCCTCGGAACATCGACACTCCCACTGTTGCCCTCTGTGCACGGCACCTCACTGGTTGCACGCTCGTGCACGAGCTCACTGATGCACCTCGTAACGCGCCACCATATCTGTTTGTTTTTCGTACACAGACACTCACTAGTTGCACTTGTGCACGGCACGCCTGGTTGTTTCCCGTGTTTCCATAACAATATTCTCCTGTCGTTTGTAGTTTTATGACCTAGCTTGCTTTTTATTAGACGCATGATTCGCGTGGAAGATATTTGTTCATCAGATTCATTATGTAGCTATTTCAATTTATTATGTTATATTTAATCTATGTGCATTTCAATTTGTTTCTTGTTTTGTGATTTACAATAGTTATATTCAGATTTGCCAAGTTGTTAAAATCTGCATTAATTATTTTAACAATGTAAAATATCAAGTACCCGATGATCACACTCATCTTTTTTACGGTAGAAGAAACGACCCTAATTGTAATCGGTTAATACACAGTATTTCCCCATATTTCTACCAACAGAAATAATTGTCTACAAATAAACATATAATTCTATTTCAAGGTGCGTTCAGTGGAAGTGGTCAAATTTTCCTCGAGAAGGAGCAAATCACCAGGTCGGTCGTGAGCCAGGGTGTCACACTATTCACATCGATGCACCTGTATGCACGCTGACAATAACATGAAGGCTCAAGCTCAGTATCTTCTACAACATGGGGCCGATGTCAATAAACAGGTAATTTTCTTATTTGTTTGACCCTGATCAATCGTTTCCGAAATATATAGTACAAATACCTACAGAGGCGACCGAAAGTATCGTCACGTTCCAAACGCGTTCTGAGAAACGCATTCCTTGAAACGATGTTCCAAACGCAAATCCACCATAGCAAATGCGTGCATAGCGTTTATTGAAACGAAATTCGTTTCTGGGATCGCGTTTGCACGCGTTCGGAACGTGACGATACTGTACCAAATAGATTTGATATACTAATTATCACGTTCCATGTGATGACAAATGCTGAGAGATCCAAAATGAATAATCATTTATGTACCCTCACTCATAATTACTCGCTGTGGTAGCGGATTAGTACCAGGAAACAACATTTATGCAGGTTCAAAGAAAGAAATTGAGATAGACTTTGAACGAAAATGTGTCTTGGCTTTGCGGATAACACTACAGTGTGTCTCAAAAAATGGTCCAGGTGAAAAATTATTTTTTGTTATTATATGAAAATCACAAACAACCTATTTATGTTGGGTATTGCCATAAAGGTAAAAGACCATACATTCCAATTCAAATTATTTCATTTCATTTGGTTGTGTCAATCCTGAGATATCTTGGATTTTCTGCAAGGACGCAAAATTGCGTTTGTCCCAGTATACGGCAAGTGCTATACTGTACATATACATGCAGGTTCTGCATATTGTTTTCATTGTCCTTTAACAAAGAAACCCACTGAGAGGGTAAAAGTATTGTGTAATCGCTCAATTTAACTGAACGAACAGACTCTTCGGGTTTTATATTTCTGATTTATTGATTTAACATTTGTTTGACTTTTGCTGCAATAAGTTTCTTGCCATTTTGTTGTGTGAGTGAAATCCAACTCAAAGAATAATATTGTTATGTATGAAATTGTGCGATATCATTTCAATGCCAAGTAAGGGTTACTTGCATTTCAGCTTTTATTTACTCGATTATCATTGATAAACATATTGAAAAACAAAATACATCTGTTATTTGCTTTATTATGATTAAGTTTTTTATGTGTTCTGTAAGCAAGGATACCACCAATTGAATTACCATCATCACCAATACACAACAGTGGGACAAACACGTTTTTGAATGACGGTACAAAAGTAATGATTACTTTTGTTATGATTATCATAACTTTTGATTTATAAAAGTATATAAGATGAGATTAAATGTATCAGAAAGAAAATTTATTCTGCTTTAATATGATACCAATACACATACCTTTGGAGAAAATTAAATGCCTTGAATAATTTTCTGCTGATTGGACCATTTTTTTTCAGACACACTATATGATCTTGGAAGATTCACTGATTGTCATCCCACCCCTGATTCTTGTTTTTATCATTATCGTTGTTCTGTCCCTCTGTAGGACTGTAGTTCAGCTTATTAAGGTTCTACTTATTTTGAGACACGATTAGATATAAAGCACACTTCAGAAACAGGGTGGGGCCTAGGTAAAATTGGGGGGGGGGCGAAGAGAAGTTTACGGCAAAATCATATCCGTTCACGGTCAAACAGCAACGCGACAAGCAAAAAAAGGGGGCTTCTCATGCAGGTCCGCCGGAAATCGCTTTCACGTCCAAATCACTTCCGTTCGCAGTCGAAAGCTTAAAGTGATAGGCTAACATTGTGGAGCTTCAATTTAAAAAATGTTCAAACTTTGATATCAGAGCTACATAGTAGTGTTCAAATGGACAAATAAACACCCTAGAATACAACAGTTTGGAAAGTTATGGTGCCAGTGGCAAGGTATGCATGAGTAAACAATTTCTACTCCGGTGGATGATAAAATAGCCTAGATCTGCACAAAGTAAGTCTATTGGAGGAAATGGGCAGGTGAATCCGGTCAATTTGAATGCTTGTAGATTTTCACTTTTTTAAAGCACCAAATCATCATTTTGAAATACAATTTTTTCAGGGCTTCATATTTACCTCCTTATCAAAGACACTTGAAGCATGGAGGATTATGTAGCTCACATTTTTTAACTGTGATAAATGTTAGCCAGTGGACGATTTTTTTTTTTTTACAAAAAACAACGGATTTTCACTGCTTTGTAAACAGTAGGAGCGGCCACCCCCCCCCACCCCCCCTTGTGGCGCCGTAACCCAAAATGTATTTCGAACTGTGGTCCTTCGGATGACAGCAATGACGTTCGCTTATGAGCTATGATAGTAGTAGGTTACAAGTGAATAGGCGTATTATTGTAACAGCATATTTAGTGTATCAATCGTTATTTTATACAGGATGTGTATGGCCATACACCTCTTCATGAAGTAATACGGAACAATTTAAGTTTGGAAATTGCTCAACTTTTGATCGAACGTCCTGGGGCTGACTTCACGTTGCCTTCAAGGACGGGGTTTCCCATTTTACATTACGCTGCACGAAAAGGTAATCTTGGGTGAGTAATTACTTCGATATTTCTTAGTGCAGTAATGCAATTCGCTCGATTTTTTTATCTTTCTGTTAAAATATTTAGTGAAGCATGTCTGTATTGCGATTTATTTCAGCTAGGTGCAGTTATGTTTGCAGATCAGAAACCGTAGTAAACAAAACAGATGAAAGATTAAGCAGAAGGGTAATTGGACATGAAAAATTGTTTGAAACACAAAGGTGAAGAAATTAAGGAGAAACAAAAATCCTTTGAATATAAATTTGGAAAATGAGAAGCTGAAAGAACTGTATAATTTTTAATACGTAGGAAGCTTGGTATCAGCAGACGAGAAAGCTAAAATAACAACAGATGCATTCGCAGTTGGAAAAGAACAAATTTGCTCTTAAAATCTTGAAAGATTAAGCAGAAGGGTAATTGGACATGAAAAATTGTTTGAAACACAAAGGTGAAGAAATTAAGGAGAAACAAAAATCCTTTGAATATAAATTTGGAAAATGAGAAGCTGAAAGAACTGTATAATTTTTAATACCTAGGAAGCTTGGTATCAGCAGACGAGAAAGCTAAAATAACAACAGATGCATTCGCAGTTGGAAAAGAACAAATTTGCTCTTAAAATCTTGAAAGATTAAAGGCAGAAGGGTAATTGGACATGAAAAATTGTTTGAAACACAAAGGTGAAGAAATTAAGGAGAAACAAAAATCCTTTGAATATAAATTTGGAAAATGAGAAGCTGAAAGAACTGTATAATTTTTAATACCTAGGAAGCTTATTATCAGCAGACGAGAAAGCTAAAATAACAACAGATGCATTCGCAGTTGGAAAAGAACAAATTTGCTCTTAAAATCTAGTTTGTTGGAGGTGTATCGTTTGATGATTCTATAAATTTGGCTATTGGTGATCCTGCCGTAATTTAACTGATTTTTTTTTGACAGAATCGCGAAATTACTCGTAGAACGTAACGCATCACAAGTAAAACTTACAAAAGCGGATGGGTACACACCACTACATGTTGCTGTAGTCAACAACCACAAAGATATCTGCCGTCTGTTAATCGAAGAGGTACTTACACATTTTGTATTACATTACCAGTTACACAATATACATTGTGTACATTTGGTATTATATTCATTGTA
>JZLH01S0409860.1:23738-44114 GCA_001188425.1 Eucidaris tribuloides | reverse complement strand
ACCAAAACTAAACTTCCACAATATTGATTATTGATTATTGATTATTGGAAATCAACAAGTATGACAATGCTTGTTTTGGTCATATATTCACATTTTATTTTGTCAATTAACTTCACCAAGATTGAATGTACATCTCAAACAATTGTGATCTGTAGACAAATTTAAAAACTTTGAGCCTTCGTTTCTCAAAAGTTATATTATGTGACTTCATTACTTCTTATTCTACAGTCTTCAATTACCAAGAGAGCGCTTTTCACTTGTACATTTTTTAAATACACGTTATAGTCTATGGAAAGATAGAGGTCGTTATCTCGCTAACCAAGGTCGTGATTGAACATCGACCGTTGCGAATGGTCCCCGTGAACCTTCTTGTGTTACCTCTAAGTGAATGACAGAATTGGGTTATTTCTGCTCGGAAAAACAGCGACGAGAAAACATTAGTTTGGTGTACATGCATGCAGCGCGAGTGAGCCTTTAGGAAAAATCGTAGAGGCCATGTAAGAGGAACCTATATGGTTGGAAATTATAAGCTTGGCGACTTGCCATTATGAGCAGAGAACGATGAGTCGAACCAAGGACGGAATGTTAAAACTTGCATAAAATATTCCCTTTTTGTATTTTGTGAGGAATATGTCGCCAACATGGTGCTGTTCTTTGTCCATCTTTTGGAATAATCACACAATCATTAACTTTTAACATGCCAAAGGATTTCAACTTCTATGGACTTAATGTGTATCAATTGGTGCAGATCTGCGACTTTGGCACGTTAAGAGTTAATGGTCCACGTAGGTCTTGTTTTATTTGTGTTTTGAAAAAAGGAATGTATTTCTGAGACATTGCAAAGCATTACCTACTCAAGGTGTTAACGTAAAACCGACTACAAAATCAAATAATCGTTACAATATTTCAAAAGACAAATTCGGACTTAAATATCAATTGCAATATGCATTTTAGATAAATTTCATATGTTCTCTTAATTTGTTATGTGCAGCAGTTTTTACTTGAAATTATTCAGCCAATTTCTTTTTGTGTTGTTTATTATTTGAATCTTATTTGAATCATATAATTGATTGTAATCATATATCGAAAGCAATTTCGACACTCATTTTATAATTGTATTTTTTCATAATAAATGTAAATAATATTTCATTTATTTCATTTCATGTATTTATTTTCACATTTCTCAAATTAAACAACAAAACAGATACAACCATACATAATCTACAATCGGGTGAATGCATACAAAAAACAGAAAATAAGCTTAATAGAAAAGTCGAAATCGGTCAATTTATAGGGAAGTAACGAGAAGTAATGAGAAATGAAGGAACCTGCATAAAAGTAAACTTGTAAAACTGCAGGTTCCTGGAACTGCATGGTAGAAATAAAATGGGAGAACGTACGAGAGTAAAGTGACCGAAAAAAGACGAAAAGAGTGGTGGAAAAGAGAAAAAGGTAATAAAAATAAACGAAAATCAGACCAATTGCTAGAAACATTGCATAAACTAATCATAACTCATATGTCATTGCTCATAATACATGTCATATGAAAGAAGATAGTCCTGAACTTGAGGTAAAAATATTCTACAATCAAGCAAACTTTGCAAGGATTCTGCTGTGAACATTTTGTGGTCAAATTTTGACTCATTTTGAAGGAACTTCCATCACTATCCCTTGTGAAAGGCAAACTTGTTGTGCATCTTTCTATGGGTTAATTTCTATGGGGTGAAGAGAGTAATTCAATATTGACATGTTCATGCATTGATTCCCCTTTCAAGTAAACAAATGCAAAACAAATTCTTAACCTTTAATTTGATGTTATCCTATGTTGTACAATTTGGGTTGCTTTCTCCTGAAGAGTAAGACCTCTTGGTCTTGTACAAAAACTACCCTTTTATTATTATTATTCAATGGTATATTTTATTTCACAAAAGAAAAAACATCATGGCAGCTTTACAGCTGAATTGCGATGCATGTACATAAAAAGACATAAATTCACATATAAATTCACATTCGAAATCAAACATAAAATACACATGATAATCACTCTAAGATCAAAATTGAATCAGATAAAAAAAATTGAAACGTATTTTGTAGATAGGTAGATAAATAAATAAATAATGAATAAATAAATAATGACCTTGTCAAAATTGTATAATCTGCAACTGCGCAGCTGGTCAAAATGAGATTTCAGCTCATTTTTTTTTTTTTTGTTATTGGCAATGTGACATTTCTGCCGGTAAAATCAAATTAACATTATAGGGAAGCATTTCTTCTGGGCAGGTTTCTTAGCGTGAAAAATATATAGTTAAATTAATCGACATTATACTTGTTCAAATTCCGGCCATAAAGGAATGAGAGATATTAGCTTCCTGTTGTGATAGCTATTTATCTCGTTTTCTCCAAGAAGAAAGATTAATTTCCAAGCCAACTTGAAGATCTGAGAAAAATGTTCGCTGTTCAAAATACGCGTTTAGGTTTAAATGAGGTTCTCCTATATTCAGTCGAGATATCAGTATTCATGCCTACGTATTGATTAATATGGTCGAGTGATCCCTGCAGACAAATGTGTAAGTCAGTGACTTTGGTATATCTTGCAATCCGCGTATGACTTTTATACAAACAGATCGATATACGTTCTTGCTTACATTGTATTATCTTGGAAACGACCGGTAAGCTTAACGCAATTTTAGTCACTGTTACATGTACGTTTTTTTAAATGAAAATTGATTAAATACATGTCTATACTTCTTGGCAGCAATCCAGAATGGTATATCACATAGCAAATGGAAAAGGCGCAGTTTCATGTATTATATAAAGGAATTATTTTTTTGCTGTTTCGGTAGATTCTCTACCATTAAAACCAACATCATAACAAATTCAAAGCATCCAGAAACAGGTCAGTGTTTCGATGCTACAGATAACTGTTACTCGTTGACCTTAGGATGTGCCAATTTGCTCTTTTAATGTCTATAAACCTTCTGCTACCTAAATAGACTGTTGTCACAACGTTCCAGGTTTGCACATTCGGAACCAAAATGTTAAATGCAAGATTATTTAATTGATATATTATTTCAAAATGAATGTGCAAAACCATGTGACGTATTCATTTAAAACCTTAATTATCTACAAAGTGTAGATACGACTACCAATGCTTCAGGAATTTGAATTTTGCTCGGGACATGGGAAATTAGTAACAGGAATCCTCTTAATTCATAATTGCAAATATTTTCAGATATATACTTTAAGGTGTTGTTAAATCCTCACTCACTCTCATAATCTGACCACACTTACGTTTTCCGAATAGTATGCACCTCAATAATCGTAAAAAACGCACACAGTCTCTCAACCCCTCTCACCGAAAGTATACAGATTGCAATCAGGGGCAAATTCAAAATTTAATTAAAATCTAAAATCAGATAGAATTGAAATGGCAATCTATTCATTGAATCTTTAAATTTTAATAAGCTGTCTACTTTCCTCTGGTCGCACGATGAGGAATTTACATGCAGTTGCCCAATGTACATGTAGGCACAATGGTTTTGTTAATTTTACACTTTCTTTTATTATGTGCTCTTGATGGACAAAATAATGGTTCAATGCTAAAATAAACTCATGGTGTTGAAATCTACCATCATGAATAACACCAACCAACACTCAGGGGTATAATTAAACACCTCGTGTTTTTGTTCAGTGATTGACAATCTGATGATCTGTTGTTTTTATTCTTTTGAGTCTTGCTTTTCTTTTTCTTTTTCTTGTTCTTTTTTGTTTCTTTAATTTTAATGTTCTTGTTCTTAATCTTCTTGTTCTTATTCCTGTTCTTCTTGCAGTACTTGTTTTTATTTTTGCTCTTCTTGTTCATCATCATCATAATCATCATCATCTTCTTCTTCTTCTTCTTCTTCTTCTTCTTCTTCTTCTTCTTCTTCTTCTTCTTCTTCTTCTTTCTCCTTGTCAATGTCAATTCTTCAACTTAATAATGTGGAATGCACCTGAAATAATTATCTTGGCCAAAGAAACGCAGGGTGTAAAAAAGAATTGTAAGTCATATCGCCTTGCTTTTTCGTACACCTTTTTGTTTTGTTTTTCTTGTTTTGTTGTTGTTTTGTTTTGTGTTAGTATTATGCAATTGTCATATAGACACAAACTAAATTACTTTACTTTACTGCATCAAATCCACTGTCCCATAATGAAGGGGATATAAATGTATATGTGTTTTTTTTCCTTACTTGCAAATGCCTATGCAAACAAGATTTGTCTTTTTTTCTTTACTTGGAAATGTCTATGCAAACAATATTTCTTTTATGAATAGAATTGTGAAATGTGAATTTATGAAGAAATCCAAATGTGATTTCCTGTATGTTTCATTTGTAAATAATGTATGCATGTAACACGGATGATTTTATTTTGAAATAAAGGTTGATTTTAAAAATTCAAAAAAGTCTTACTCCTTCTTCTTCTTCTTCTTCTTCTTCTTCTTACTTGTTACTGTTATGATGATGATGAAGAGGAGGAGGAGGAAGAGGAGCAGGAGGATTGACAATTATTTTGAAATATACCTATACGTAGATGGAGGTAAACTCCTTCCTCAAAATCGCAAGGAAAATTACACTGCCAATTTAACTTGCATTTGAAAAGTGGAAAAGACCTTTCCATCCATCGATACAGGATTAGTTTTATCTCAGTCATTTCTCTGAATGTCAGTTTTTTATATCGTATTCTGGTCTACATCTACTAGGCTAGCTGCATTAACGTGGCTTTCTTTCTAAAGTCAGTGAAGTGACTGAAACCTATTCCATCTAAAAGTTCAAGGTTTTAATTTCATATAGTTATTTTGCGGCGTTCAAATTTACATCCTATAAAGTATAAATGCATATGAACCTATGCTTGGGCAATCATCGGCCTTCATTTAGCTTTATTACATTTTATATCACCTAGATAAAGAGATTTTGTATCAGCTAGATTGTTATTTCGATACAGAAAAAAAGGTATGAATTGTTAAAGTTATCATTTATTTATTTTCCCATTTTCACTATCCTCTTAGCGAGGCGAGCTGTGATCCGTTAAAATGCAACAGGAAATGAATTAAACATTACCCTCACGATATGCACATAAATGCAATACTCTTCTGAATATCGTATTACCTTGATTATCGAAGGTCTTCCTTCATGTTCAGCGCCGTTATGGGAGAGAAGGAGGCACATGCTACCCCCTTAACGAAGTTGGTGCATCAGCCCCCTTACACATTCCAAAAGTCATATACTTTCAGCCACATATCTAAGTAGGTATAATTATGTAATAAAGGAGCACGTACATACGTGTGCCTCAAAATAATTGTACAAGTGAAAAGTGCCATCTTTGGTGATTAGAAAATACTTTTGTGATTGTGATGCTAACATTAACATCAAGGGCACAGTCTTAGCTTTCAAATGCCGATTGTTTTGTTCAATTTGCTTGTTTTAATCCTGAGATATGTTTAGTTACATGTAACACCGAAAATGTAAAATCACAATTGTGCCACTTTTACTACAGTGAATGATAGGAACAGGCCTTCTTCCTTAGTAAAAGTGGCATAATTGCTTTTGCCCTTTCGTGGTTAACTGAATATATCTTGAGATTCGAATAAGCAAATTAAACAGAACAAATGGCATTTGAAAGCTAAGACCATGCCCTTGACTTTAATGCAAGTATGTCACACAAAGTATTTTCTAAATGCCAAAGAGGGCGCTTTCACATGCACAATTTTTGAGACACATTGTATAATACACATAACACCTCTGTCCCTGTACATCGCCTATGCATAAAATAGTACCCTTATCTACCTTAGCAATATACCCAATCATGACAAAACACGACTACGCCACTGTAGACTTCGAGTACAATTTGTGTTTAGTTCAAGCATCGGACAAGCTGATCGATCTTGGGTCTCGAGGTAGTGGCAGTAATACTTGTTTTCCGTTGTGTTTAACATCTCATCAACGTCGGTCGGGCGGGAGGACAGGTGATGGTAAAAGGGTCAATCTCAAAATAGCTATTTTGAGAAAAATGACTTAAAAGTTCATTGGCAGCGATATAATCCATAATACTTACTGATAGGGAACAGAAAAGACAAAGAAAAAAATTGATTATTGACCATTTCTGTCCATAGTTTGATGTTTTACCTTATGAGTAATGTGGATTTTGATCTTCTAAATAATGGTAAAACTGTATATCTACACAAATACTGTTATTGTTTTGAGAATAACCATAACATGCCCCCAAAATGGTTAGTTATCAGTTTCTAGAAATCACATCATTTCTTTGGACCACATCTTTTTCAGTGAAATTTCAAATATTTGAACACACCAGACTGACTTTCTCAGAACAATGATTTTCAAGATAGACCGTTGTACATGCATCCCACACCTGCAATAAACCACATGATTGTAATAGTCTAACTCGAAAATAGACCTTTTTACCATCACAACTGAATGTTTGAATGAACATGGTTGTACATACTTGATACAGTATACCAATACATTATCATTTTGTACAACACAATATAATATGATAATGGCCATCCTTTCTACTTTCTTTCTCATCATAATACTCAGATACATGAAATGATTAAGAGTCTTCAACTTGGGATGAAACTATTCTAGAATCAAGACTGTGAAAAGATTCTACTGTCAAACTTTGGTAGTCTAAAATATTTCCATCTCTATACCTTGTGACAGACAAATCTGTTGTGCAAGGTTCTATGGAATGTATTTTTATCGGGGCTCGAGAGAAACAAATTTCCAGTATGTTCATACTGGAAATTTCATACATACTGGAATGTTCATACATTCGGCTTAAGTAAACATATTCAAGATAAATCCTTCCAGCCAGGAGATACACTCCATCTGGTGTATCCATTGATATATCTTTTAACCAGTTTGGTTCAAGAGACATTTGTTTTGTTTCTCCCAATCATGTCACTACCCTTTGAAGTTATCTTCATTACCGATTGTGACTACTATTTTGTAACACAAATCACTAGTGTTTATTTTCAATATGTTGTACTTTGTTCTGGGACCACGTATCATCCTTTAAAGCTATAGCCTACGTGTTAGTCCTTTTGTATGGTGTAGTACTACACATTGGAATCAAGTGTTCTCATAATTTATGAATTATTTTGTAATTTTACTGTATAATGTGATAATGAACCATACAATAAACAATAAAATAAAATAAATCAGACAAAGTAGCGAAACGAAGCATGGCGATGATGACAAATTCTCGATATTATCATTAAAAAGAGTGTCATCATATTACGCAATAAGTGGATTTACCTCAAAACGTCAATTTTTTTAGTTAGACCGTTTTACCGCCACAGGGCCGGGCGGGCGGGCGGGCGGGCCCGGGCAGGTGCTGATGTGAAGTACACTGCCGGATAATAGCATACTATCATGCAGTGTTCGTGTGCATGAGCAATGCTACCCGGTAGTTTGATTGATTGTTTCTAATATTAGATTTTCGATTCGAGATGAGATCTTGTGAAAACAATGTTTTATCCATCATACCCGAGGTAACGAGTTTTGCGATAATGAATTTTGTCAGTATATCATGCATAAAAATAAGTGACAGATCCAGGAGGTGGTAAAAATGAGTAAGGGCCATGATTAAGGGATGACTTGGGTGGAAACTATTTTGAGTTTTCTCGCCAGCTTGTCGATTTGTGGGTCGATGGGCCTTTGGGTCAAAAAATGACAAACGAATTAAAGTTACACGTACTTGTCTTAACGGCCTATTGTCACTGAATTCTCCCCTTCTAGAAAAGACCTTCCCATAGCAGCCAACAACCTCAAGATTTATATCTTAGGGACATTTAAAGTGATAGGCTAACATTGTGGAGCTTCAATTTAAAAAATTGTCAAATTTTGCTATCTGAACTACATAGTAATGTTCATATGGACAAATAAACACCCTAGAATAAAAAAAAAAGTTTGGAAAGTTACACTGTCAATGGCAAGTTGTGCATGAATAAACAATTAAAACTCGGGACGAGTTTAAATAGCCTAGGTGTACACACAGTAAGTCTATGGGAGAAAATGGGCAGGTGAATCCAGTCAATTTGAATGCTTGTAGGTTTTCACTTTTTTAAAGCACTAACTAATCATTTTGAAATACAATTTTTTCAGGGCGTAATTTTTAGACCTTATCAAAGACACTGGTAGCATGGGGAATCATGTAGCTCAGATTTTTTAACTGTGGTAAATGTTAGCCAATACCTTTAATAGACAAATAAACGCCCTAGAACATACAACTTAAGACAGTTATGCCATCATTAGCAAAATATGTACCGATATAATAAATGTCTGTATAACAGCAGTTTATGGGAGGAAACTGGAATGGTCGCTAATTCATAAACTACAATTTTTTTCAGGGCTTCATTTTTTTTACCTTTTCAGAGAATAACATGGCAGATAATGGAGCACAGATTTTTTTTAACAGGAAACATTGTTAGACAATGCATTTAACATTAAGTTGCTTAATATATAAATTACAAGAAATTACCCAATCTACTGTATCTCATCTTCAATGCCATGCTATTCAATCTCTATAAGTTGTATAAATCAAGGTGTCGCGATGAGAATTAAAATCCTTGTGAACTTCACCCTTTTTTATTTTTTTTAATTTGATTTAAATTGAATTCTTTTATTTCGGTATCTTCTGTACAAATTTGACAAATGAAAAAACATCATATTAAAATATCATTAAATTACATCAGTATATTAATAAATCTACAAATAATTGTTACATAAACTAATAGGCATTATTTAATATCATTTGATATACAATATTTATACAGATAAAGATGGAAAATACCGGAGGTCCCTATCATGAGACGAGCTTGATTGTAGATGGAGGCCTAAAAAAAAAATCATCTATATGGAGTAGATAAGAGTGCAGACAGTAGAGAAAATGAAGAAAAGGAAAGAAAGTGGAAACAAAAGCAAGAAGAAAAATAAAGTGAGAGACCAGGCGCGTAAATAGAACTACGCGCGTGCACGTTCGTGGTGGAGAAAACATTTCGAAATTGGAGACGTGTCCTTTACAAGAATAATGATGAATAACTCACGTTTGTTGGGATATATCTATTAACATGCAAGTTCCAATGAACAAAATAAAAAGGCAAAAGAAGAACAGGGGAAACGCAGGACCAAATGATTATTGTTTCTGAAATAGATGTTAAAATAAATAACGTCAAGATCAAGTGGGATGATACTGGGCAAGAATGTATTTTTTCATTGCTGTTTTGAATGTATTTTTTTTTTCATTGCTGTTTTGAATGAAGTCGGTGATGCATGATTTGATAGCATTTGGAAGTGGATTCCAAATATCAGGACCGTAATGCCGGATAGATTTATGTGCCGATAAAAGCTTTGGGTCATTTAGATGGTAATTTGATGAGTTGCGAGTGGGATACGTGTGTATATTGCTATTGCGGGTCATTAAATCAAGGAAATACGGAGGTGCTAGCTGATTGGTAATTTTGAACATAAACATGGCAGTTTGAAACATATTGATGTCGTGGACTTTAAGAGTTTTTAATTGAGAAAATAGAGGATCTGCGTGTGAACGATAATTTGATCCAGTACAAATGCGGAGAGCTTTTTTTCTGCAAGAGTAAAATTGGATTTTTTTTTAATCAATCCGCAATTTGCCCAGACAATTTTGCAGTAAGATATATATGATAAATCATGTGTTGTAAATTGTAACAAGTACATTGTTTGGGACGATGTTTTTCAACTTAAAAAGAATACCTACTCCTTGGGCTACAGAAGTGGTTACAGATTTTAAATGCTGATTCCAACTTAAAGTTTCATCTAATGTAACACCAAGAAATTTTGTGCATGTTTTTTGTTCCAGTGGAACGCCTTCAATTTTTATGTGCTTATTAAGATTAGTTCGTGTGTTGTTAGATTTAAAGTGTATGTAATTAGTTTTATTTATGTTAAGGGATAATTTATTACATTTAAACCAAGATGATATTTTTTGGAGTTCAATATCCAGTTTATCTATTAAATAATCAAGATTTTTGTTTGAGTAGAAGATATTGGTGTCGCCAGCAAACAAGATAAAAGAAAGTTCGGGAGATGACTTTACAATATCATTAACATGTAAGGAATAATAGTGAGCCTAAAATGGATCCCTGTGGAACCCCGCACTTTATATTAAGGTAATTACATGATATTGAATTGTAAACTACATATTGTTGTCTGAAGGACAAATAATTCTGGAACCATGATAGAGCAAGGCCTCTGACACCATAGTGTTGTAATTTGTTCAGTAAGATATTGTGGTCTAGGGTGTCAGAGGCCTTGCTCAAGTCCATGAAAACGCCAATAATGTGTGTTTTCATGGCCAGAGACTGCGTTATGTGGTCGTATATCTGCGCGAGTGCTAAATCTGTAGAGTATTTTTTTCCGAAAGCCATATTGATTTGGGTTCAGTAAACTGAATCTACATTTTCTCCATTTCTTTTCATTTTATGCATTAGTTGTGATGATTTGGAGCGTCGAGAAGCATGTGTATAGACTCCTCCAAGCCGTTCAAAGAGCTGATAAAGTTGGTCATTTCGTCTGGGTAGGAAGTGATTCGTGGAGTGGTCGTCAGTATCTAACGGTTAACAACGAAGCGGCTCTAGAGGGCGCTATAACCATTCACCCCACCACCAGACCAATAGGAGGTAAGTTTCCATCGTCACAACATTTTTCCATTTGAAACTATTCGCTGTCAAAGTGTGACGTAACTTGACCTCGGGTCACGCTCACTTCCTTGACAATGGTTCACGCACTTTCCATAACAACGTATCACTCATACAGTTTACACGGAAACTTCGCTATGACTGCCTGGAAATTTCCCTCAAAATCAACAATTGTAGCCAAAAATAAGGCAAAAGAGCATATTTCTATAAAGGATAAGTTGTCTGAGAACACACTCCAGTACCTGAAAATCCTTAATTTTGTCTGCGTTTCGGATAATTACTCGTGAAAATAACACATTTTTCCGTACATTGACACGACGGCCATAGCGAACTCACGGCCGGTTCAGTGTTCATATCGTGCTCAAGCATCGCGTGAACCAGTTACCATGGTTGCGGCTGGTTGACCTCGGAGTGACGTCACGACTATGGCAGCGAATTTTGAATCAATTGCCCAGTTTACCATAGGTATGGCAACAATGTAGGCTTTTCAAAACACGCTTTATTTACAAAAATAAAAATAAAAATAAAAATAAAAAATACTCAAATAATAAATGAGAAAATTATATCCAAATCGTATTAGACAATATTACCATTCATTTTGATATAAAACATATTCATAAAGTGTGCGTTGATATGATTAAAGAGCAGGCTGAAATGTAATATATCAAGAAACTAATTTTATTGTTAAAATACTGTACCACATTGATACATCTTGCTCGTTAAGAAAATGACACAATTTCATGATTTAAACTGCCAAATAGTTTCTAAGATATTTGGAATATTTATAACTGCACTAAGAATTATTATGATATTGTATGTGGACAATTTTAGCATTGTGTACATTACATGTTGTCATATTATACTTTACATTGAAATGACCTTTACGATTTTCTTTGTATCACTCTGTTATTTAAATCACAAAGAAATATGTTGGTAGTACACACAAAAGGGTCCTTGAATAGTGCATGAAAATATTTAGGGCTCTCCGATAAATCTTAAAACCTCTCACCCCTCCCTCATTCTGACTCCTGTACCTCAAGTATTTGGAATTATTGTATCATCTGAACGATATGAAGTTTAAATTTTTACTCTATTCAGTACTTGTTATTCTTTATCATTTCTCGTCACATTACAGGATTCGATGAATATTTCCAGAATTTAAATCCCATGACGAACCTTCGCAATCCATGGTTCCTCGAGTACTGGGAGGTTCTCCATAACTGCACCTGGTCGCCCACCGAGATGCTAGCCAGCCATAACCGGGTGGTCCACCGGCCGCCGAACCACGCGATGTTCCCCCGGAGATGTACGGGCAACGAGACACTGGCGTCCTCCGACGGCTACCAGCAGTTGTATCAGCTACAGTTCATCGCCGAAGCCGTTCTCGCTTTCGCCCACGCCCTCAGGGACATGCACGCGGAGTTCTGCCACGGCGTGCCCGGACTGTGCTCGCGGATGAACCCCGTCAAAGGCGACGATCTCAAGGCCTTTCTGAGGAAGGTCAACTTTACAGGTGAACTAGATTTTGCGAAACAGTTATGAAATTATATGAAATAAGAGTGAGGAACACAAAAACGGGCAAATGACGTCGGTATATTGTGACGATGTGACGAAGTGTGACGATTCCCCTATTCGTCATACGACTACGCCCACAATATACTTTCAGTATACAACACTCGGAATGTCCCATGAGAAGTGAATTAATCAATCGTCTTTATTCAAATTCATGATTAATAATAAAGATACAATACATCGCCCAGGACCCGAGCAGTTATTAATTCGTGCTCATGGCAGGGATATCAAAATAATTCTTGCTTTACAGTGTAACAAACAAAATACGAATGACTGGAACAAATTAACAATAATAACAATAACAGTTGAGTATACGACACATTTAAACGGAATATAAGATGATTGGAACATAATTACAAACTTAACAGGTAAACAATATTTGGGCTCATTGTGAAGTTAGTTTTAAACTACAGAATTAACATGAAATGTAACGGAAATGATTTAATCATTTGGACATAGTGTTGATTGTTGATACTACAAATTATCATGATAAAATACATCTGATTTTAAAAATACATGTAAATCCAGTAAGTCAGTGAATATGGAGTCAAATTAAGATATTTGTTGAATGAAGTACCGAAATAAAGTAAATTGAAACGAGGAACAATGAATGTAGTGGTCGTTAAAGTAGATTAGGGTATCATGCTGGAAACTGAGAAAATAGTAAACTGAAGAGGGTGGCCCAGAATAGGGAATACCATACTTTACTTTTTTGTGACCTAAGTCACTGGTATCATCAGTAGGAGAACATTTTGAAAAGAAAACACAACGATTGCCCAGTTAGCTAGGTTGAATAGTTATTTCTGAGCAGCGTTAATGTTCTTTTGTATTCATCCTAATGCATGAAGCATAGGATAATTAAACCTGACCTTGTTCAAACAAGTTGTTTGACAGAAATTTGTCAGGAACAAAACCATTCGAATAAATTGTGTAATCCTGGTAAAGGTGAGGGATAACAGTACGTCTTGTATCCCCACGTAAACGCTATTCCATACGACTTCACACATCACCCCCAGATTGGACTCAGAGTCAAGCCTACCCATATTGTGTGCGCCACCTCCACTCCCTCCTTGCTTGTATAAGGTGCTCAGAAACGAATGGCTTTCTCAGTCCTCTTTATTTACCCATTCATGCTCCAGGATTGAGAGAGTTATAGAGAAATGTCTTTCCCAAGGGACAGAAAACACCACCACAGGATTCAAACCAGGAATCTCATAGGCCTTATCAGGAAGCCGTGGTCTTACCCTCAAAGCCACGACGCGATGGCTACTTGGTGTCAGTTTTCTTTTAAAAGGATCCCCTAGCTGCTGTAAATTTGGTCCCACAAAGTGCGGCTACATTATTATACTTATTATTATTGCGGCTACATTATTATAATACGTTTTGAATTCTATTGAAATAACTGTCCCTATTTAACTTTTCCGTTTGTTTTTTTCTGCAGGTATGACAGGGGCCGAATTCGCATTCGACCATAACGGGGACGGACCTGCCCTTTACACGTTGCTCAACTACAAACAAGTTACTCCTGGAGAGTACAGATACGAGACAGTTGGGCATTTCTCCGACGAGTTACATTTGGACACCTCTAAGTTCCAATTCAGATTGAACAGGCCAAATTATCTGAAATCCAAGTGCAGCGATCCCTGTCAACCCTGGGAAAAGAAAGTTATCATGGACGATCAGTGTTGCTGGAAGTGTGTTCCTTGCAATTCTCGGCAGTATTTGCTCGATCGACGACGAAACTTGCCAAGATTCGTGAGTCGGATATGAAGCTTACGGCGAAACTTTCAACGCGTTCGATCTCGTATTCCGCCTGAACTCAGTCCAATCAATATGGGCTGGTCGATTGTTGGGTCATTAATGTCGCGAATCGTGGGGATACCTGACGACGCTTTGTGTCGGTGGCTTCTTCTTTAGATACTCGCCGATCACCACTCTCAAGCATCTGGCCGGAACTTAGTAGCGATGCTTTTCATTGGTGTATTTTGTTTACGCCATGACGTTTTTGTTTTGTCTTATCCAAACGCCATCGTTATGGCCTGCATCATTGATGATTTCCGCATGGGCTTCACGATCTGCTATAGTGCGCTGCTGCCGGAAAACCGAATCGTCTGATGCCATCGAATATTCAAACATGGCCGCTCAACGGCCGAAAAGACCCGAGTCATTCGACAAATCGCAAGTGTCATTACAATAATCCGATATCACGCCAGCATAGTTCAGCTGTACTTATGTGCAAAGCCACCTGCGAGTGACTCGATCTGTAAATGCACTATGACTGGTACATTTGTTGTAACTGTTTTCTTCTTTTACTTTCTCAACGTAGCGTATCCCATATTCTTGATGATAATGTGCACAGCTTACGCTTTTCTCACTCGCAAAATCCCGGGGCAATTCAACGAAGCGAAATTCATCGGGTTTACTCTCTATACGACGTGTATAATTTGGTTGGCGATGATACCTATTTACGTTCTAACGTCTTCGAACGTCGAGTTACGAGTTCTCAGTTTGAGCTTCGCAATTTGCCTCAGCGCTACTGTAAGCCTCGGGTGCCTTTTTGCTCCTAAAGTATACATCATTTTGTTTAGGCCGCAGCGAAATGTGAAGATGACGGCAGCTGTGAAAAAAGTTACTCAGTGCCACCAAGTGGTGGCCCACTCCGGCCAGTCACAAAGTGTTTGCAGTAACGTTGATGAATCCTCGCCTGAGCATGAACGCGACATGTTGTAGACAACTCCTAGGACTGCTAGAATTGCAGAAGGTCGTATCTCACTGGTCTGGAGACTAGTTGGCAACCAGTTGGCGACTCCAGTCTCCACGTCGTCTCCTTGAGATTAGCCGTGTCTCCAGGGAGTCACAGGAAAATGAAACATCGATTTTTGTTGGAGAATGCTTCCAGCCTCCAGCAGTCCTTGGGGACGTCAGCACGACGTCTTAGCGACGTTTCCTTGAGACTTCCCGTCTCCTGTACGTCTCGGACGCCACGGCGTCTCTGAGCCCTGCAGGAGACTGGAAGAAGTTTCCAACAAAAATTGAACATGTTTGATTCTCCCCGGATACCCGACGACGGTCTCAAGAAAACGTCGCGGTGACGTCGCAGCGACTTCTCCATCAAATTATTTGATGAATCAATAAATCAATTAATCCAATTTACCAACTACTATCAAGAGTTTGGTGAAATCGCAACGTCACCGTGGCGATGCGACTTCTCCATAAATTTAATTGATGAATCAATGAATTCAACTACTTAGTCTCCGCGACTGATGGAAAGATGTCTCCAGCTGGTCTCGGAGACGTCGCCTAGACATCCCCGTGACGTCATCACAATGACGTCTCCTGTGAGAGCGCAAGCCATGTTTTTTGGTCTCCCAAGTCGCCGCAACTGTCAGTCGCGGAAGTCGCGGCGATGTCTACTCCAGTGAGATCTGGCCTTCATGTGGTAGACAGCACAAACTTTGTTTTGTATATTACAAAGTGTAAGGTAGAAAGTACAGTGGCGACCGAAAGTGTCGTCACGTTCCAAACGCGTTCACTGAAACGCGTTTTAAGAAATGATGTTCAAACGCAAAGCCTGCATAGAAGATGCGTACTTGCGTTTCTTGAAACGAATATTCGTTTCTGGAATCGCGTTTGCACGCGTTCGGAACGTGACAATACTTTCGGTCGCCGCTGTAACAATCAAGAAGTTTATACAATTATCGTACGAAGCTGAAAACGAAAATATTTGTAAACTTATATGATCTGCACTTAATACTCTACTCCATATAAGAAAGAAAAAGATAAGTCTTTGAAGTAAAAACTTACGGAACTTGATATGTTACAGCCACCTGAAATAATGCATGACGCTGCGGCCTGGACAAAATCTATATTCTAAATTAATTACTGCTAAACATAGATTTCAATCAACTGCCCAGATGTCATTAACGGTGACTATTCTACTTCTATCGAAAAGAATAATTGTTATACATGCATTTCAAGACTTAACCCTATCTAGGCCGGGGTATTTTGGGAGATCATATGGCCGGGGGGGGGGGGGGCTCACAGGCCCCCTTCAGATCTCGGCCGTCGACCGCGCGATTGCGACGAAAATTGGCACGCACATCGCCCATGACCTAATCTACAAAATTGTATAGTTATTTTTTTTCATGAAAATTGTTTTCAGTTAATTAGGCTATGCTAATTTATGCATAATTAATCTGTGAAATCATACTTTTTGCCCTAATTCACTAAATGAATCTCCAAATGTGCTAATTTTTGGTGCAGAAACCCTTTGTGGTGTTCTTAGCAAATGTATTTCAAAAAAATTGCGATATCAGATGAATTTCTTATGTATTTTATTGTTTTTGCAATTACTTATGTATTTCTTTGTTTTTTCGACCTTTTGTTTTTCATTTTTTTCGATGAAATTTGTCGGTAACACTTATGCGATCATAAACAGCATAAAATTAAGTAATCTGAATCAGAAAAAGCAAAAATATTAATACATTTATGATATTTGGCTGAAATATTAAAATTGTACACAAAATCACGTTTTTGAGCAAATTTTGGTGCGACATGCATGTACAAAATTGTGCGTATCTTCGGAACCGCATTCCCGGGCGTCGCAAATTTGGTCTTAAAAGATCCGGGAGACTCGGGGAAAAAAGTCATGAAGCATCGCGGCGAGAGCTTTTCGCGTTGCGAACGTATTGCGTGAAACGTCGACGGCCTAGATAGGGTTAAACTACTGTTATCATTCAGGGTATATGAGTAAAGAAAGTGATGACCTCATTTAAGGAAATAACTTTTCGGTAAGATATGAAAATATATACTATTTCTCAGAAACTGTAATAGATAGATATATAAACCTCTCAACTTTGGTTTCTAAATGCTTGTAAACTCTTTCATCCACGTGACAGCTGTATAAAGCCAGATATATTAAATTAACATGTATTTTTCTGTATTATTCTCGGGGATTTCACATATTTTGTGTACTTATTATTCTTTCAATTATATAATGGATGTTCTTTTTAAATGTATATGTACAGGAGAATTTATATTTCAATAAATTATTGGAGTATTGTTTTACGGTGAAGCACAAATCTGGTATCTTTACTTTTTGTACAATGAAGTGGATACAGTGAATAAAAGATTTAAAAACAAATACGTCGTGTTACCATTTCTTATATTAGCCTCTTGTGATCTTTTGCTGTCTAACAATATTTATCGCACTTTTGTTTTCTCAAAAAAAGAACGGATGATTTTAATCAAACTTGTCAGGAAGCAGCCTGTAGGAAAATGGATTAATTGTTCGAACAGGAGATACCCCCGCCCCTCCCGAAGTTGGAGATGAGGTATAAAGGATAGAATTAAAGGGGGAGGGGACCATAATTTCAGGACTGTTAAACACGAGTAAATAATATCTATACAGCGTGTCCCCCGAAATGACCCTCTGATGGACTGCTGAATTGATTCCAAAATCAAAAAATCATTCTAATTTATTGTGCAGATTTGGAAAGCCCATTTTATTTTGTAACTTCTGTGAAAATTTCATTGGTGTCGCTGTATTGGGTTTGAATACACAGTCTATTATGTAACAGCAGTACTGCTTATTTGCAGTGCTACATCAATGCATCAACCTAAATGGAAATCAGGTGGAAGGACGTGCAGGATTAAGCTGGACATCATGTAGAAGGACAAACCAAAAGCAGAACACACCATGTGAAAGCAAACACAACCAGTGGAACTGAACTTTGATTAGGTTTGATTTTAAAAGTGAATGAACAAAAACAAGAACACAGTCGTTGAAAAAAAGTGAAGCATGGAAGACGATTTAGCATGTTTAGTGTGTATTTCTTTTGATCAAACTTGGAATGGGATTATAGCATTTGTATTCAAAACCAATAAAGTTAGACCTTTGAAATTTTCACAGGAACTACAAAATTAAGTGGGCTTTCTAAATATGTCAACTTAATTGAGTACAAAACTTGAGTTTAGCAATTATTCTGTGGTTCATGAGAGGGTCATTTTTTGGGTTACACACTGTATATCTCCGAGGTAAAGAATAAAAATTTTTCCCGCCACGAACTCCGAGTGCCTTGATAAGCCTGGAGAAGAGATATAATTTGCGTTTTTAGGACTGCAGAAATTGGGAATATTCAGTTTTTCATCACGTCAGGACAACTACCGGACAACTATCCCACAAGACGATCCCACAATGGTTCCTTCTCTTATTTACAATTCTTTTGTTCAATTAATAATTGTAATACCTTAGTAATGCGCATAATTTGTGCTGTATTATTATCAATATCAATTTGTAATTAGTAATTAGAATGTTTGATCTATATGCAGCATCTTCCTTTTCTTCCTGCTTATTATCTTATTTTCCTTTTTTTCTCAGCGCATAGAGACCCTGTCAAGGGTATTATGCGCTATATAAGAACGGTGACATTATTATTATTATTATTATTATTATTATTATTATTATTATTATTATTATTATTATTATTATTATTATTATTACTCGGGGTGGGGCCCGCATTGGCGTATCTATGGCAGGGGTAGATAATGCGACCCCACCTTCCCGTAGTCCAGACTCTGAAAGAGCAGACTCTGCTCTTTCAGATGAGGTATAACTCATATAACCTTAACACCTTATTAACCCTTTGGATGCAATAATGTAAAATATAGTCGAAAATCTCGGGTTCCCCCCCCCCCGAGATTTTTCATTAATTAATAAAAAAAAACTAAAGACATTCAGAATCTATTATTGCAGGGATATGAATTTTGGGCATAAAGCTTTCAAATAAAAAAAAATCTCCAAAACTAAACTTGGGCTTTAAGCTATAAAGCTAATTAACTAAGTAATGGCTTCCCCACCCCCGATCTCAGTGGAATCATGTTTAGAAGACCTGCAGGCTCACCAGTATGACCATTTTTTTTAAATTGAAGGCGGCAACCCACTTAAATTTCAAAGAAATATAGGACCCGACCCAAAAGAATGTGATCGGGAGTGGAAAGGGGCTCCCTCAATTATATTGGTAATTTGGAGGCTCAATAATGTAGACATTAATTGCCGTTCTCAAGATGCCCGCACTACGCCAATAGAATCCGAAACATAACAATTCCATTCGTTCTCCCTTCCCTTGGTGCATTGAAAGTTCCTCATATAATTCACAGAGAGTGATGGAGAAGTAAATGCAGCGAGAAGTTGTTGTTGGTGATGGTGTTGGACGTGGTGGTGGTTGTGATGGTGATTGTGGTGGTGGTGGTGGTGGTGGTAGTGGTGGTGGTGGTGGTGGCGGTGGTGGTGGTGGTGGTGGTGGCGGTGGTGGTGGTGGTGGTGGTGGTGGTGGTGGTAGTGGTCAGCAGCGGAGACTCCATGTGACGGGGGGGGGGGGGGGGCGGAACACACGTAAGCTTAAATAAAAATAACTGTCGCGCGGGGGTAAAAGTAACGCCCCCGAGGATATATATTTTCGTTTAAAAGTGGAAAATGTGACTTTGGAATCCTACCCTCACTTATAAATATAGTTTAATAATCTATTTCAATCATATTTATCTTTTGAATAGGTGTGCAGATAATAAAAACTATCAAAAATGGTAATAAAATGGAAAAAAAAAATGATATCAAGTTCTAAAAAATCGAGGGGTGGGGGACGATCACTCCGAAGTCCAAAACATATCGAGAGGGGGACATGTAACACCGCCCCCCCCCCCCCCGATCGCCGCCCATGGTGTTGGTGGTGGTGTTAGTGGATGTAGAGGTCGTATAGGTGGTGGCGGCGAAAGTGGTAGAAGTGGTTGTGGTGTCGGAGATGGACTTGGTGATGGTTGTGGTGGAGGTGATTGTGGTGGTAGCAATGCTGGTGCTGGTACATGTATGTTGAGGAAGATGATCCGCCGCTGGATACAATAGCAAGAGTTGTATCGACAATTATAGGCCGATAATGTGTCCAAAGCGAAAGCGTCCCGACATCATGTTTTCATTTATTTCTTCCTCCAGTGCTCCTTCTCCTCTTCCATTCTTTCTTCATCCTCCCCCGATGCCAAACATTTCCAGAGTTATCATACAAAACATTATGACAAAATTA
>JZLH01S0409860.1:7905-20401 GCA_001188425.1 Eucidaris tribuloides | reverse complement strand
GTATTATGTGTAGGCCTATAGATTTCATGTTTCAAATCGGAACCCATTTTAAAAGGTTGGGTTCGAGTTAGATTGGCGCTAAAAACAGCATCTTCAAGCAAACACCTAATCTGATGGTGAAAATATCTGCTTGCGCCCAATGCCCCTTTTGACATATAAGTGCCCTTTTTTGGCTTTGCCCCCCCAAACAAAAATACGTTCCGCCGCCCCTGCCTGCAGGTTCACCAGTATGACCATTTTTTTCTACATTGAAGGCGGCAACCCACTTAAATTCCAAAGAAATATAGGACCCTACCCAAAAGAATGTGATCGGGAGTGGAAAGGGGCCCCCTCAATTATATTGGTAATTTGGAGGCTCAATAATGTAGACATTAATTACCGTTCTCAAGATGCCCGCACTACGCCAATAGAATCCGAAACATAACAATTCCATGCGTTCTCCCTTCCCTTGGTGCATTGAAAGTTCCTCATATAATTCACAGAGAGTGATGGAGAAGTAAATGCAGCGAGAAGTTGTTGTTGATGATGGTGTTGGACGTGGTGGTGGTTGTGATGGTGATTGTGGTGGTGGTGGTGGTAGTGGTGGTGGTGGTGGTGGTGGTGGTGATGGGAGACTGGTGGTGGTGATGGGGGTGGGGTGGTGGTGGAAGTGGTGGTGGTGGTGGTGGTGGTGGTGGTGGTAATGGTGGTAGTGGTGGTGGTAGTGGTGGTAGTGGTGATGGGGGACTGGTGGTGATGATGGGGTTGTTGGTGTTGGTGGTAGTGGTCAGCAGCGGAGACTCCATGTGACCGGGGGGGGGGGGAACGGAACACACGTAAGCCTAAATAAAATACTGTCGCGCGGGGTAAAATACGCCCCGAGGATTATATTTTCGTTTAAAAGTGGAAAATGTGACTTTGGAATCCTACCCTCATAAATATAGTTTAATAATCTATTTCAATCATATTTATCTTTTGAATAGGTGTGCAGATAACAAAAACTATCAAAGATTGTAATAAAATGAAAAAATGATATCAAGTTCTAAAAAATCGAGGGTGGGGGACGATCCCTCCGAAGTCCAAACATATCGAGAGGGGGACATGTAACACCCCCCCCCCCCCCGATCGCCACCCATGGTGTTGGTGGTGGTGTTAGTGGATGTAGAGGTCGTATAGGTGGTGGCGGCGAAAGTGGTAGAAGTGGTTGTGGTGTCGGAGATGGAGTTGGTGATGGCTGTGGTGGAGGTGATGGTGGTGGTAGCAATACTGGTGCTGGTATGTTGAGGAAGATGATCCGCCGCTGGATACAATAGCAAGAGTTGTATCGACAATTATAGGACGATAATGTGTCCAAAGCGAAAGCGTCCCGACATCATGTTTTCGTTTATTTCCTCCTCCAGTGTTCCTTCTCCTCTTCCATTCTTTCTTCATCCTCCCCCGATGCCAAACATTTCCAAGAGTTACGGCAAAATTATCATACAAAACATTATGACAAAATATGACCAACGGAAAGAAATTTATTTCAATACTCACAATATTTATCAAACTTATTCATGGGTGGCTTTCTGAAACTTTGTCAAAGTCATTTTCTGTTTTCATGGGATTTAATTACAGAAGCTTGACATAGGACTCAACTCTACCTTTCGGAATGAAATCATCTGGGTCCAGGGCCAACCCCAGGATATATATATATATACACACACACACACACACACACACACACACACACACACACACACACACACACACACACACACACACACACACACACACACACACACACACACACACACACACACACACACACACACACACACACACACACACACACACACACACACACACACACACACACACATGTAGAATATGACATTGTGTAGTGACTTTTTAGTTTGTGTGTCTTTGCATATATACGTCCAGGTGTGTGTGTGTTTTTGTGTGTTTGTGTATGTGTTTGGGTATGTGTTTGTGTGTGGGGTGTTTGTATGTGTTTGTGTTTATGTGTGTGTGTGTGTGTCTTTCAAGGCTTGTACGAACCATATGGGTCCGACACTAAAAACAGTTCTCTTACTACAACACACGTTATGTAACATAGAAACAAACACACAACAGGAATTCTATTTACCATGTACTTGCCCTAATTTAATTATAACAGAGCTACCTTGCACCAATTAGTATTAATACATAATATTATGCATTTACATATACATTAGCCATATGAATGTAAGCAATTGCTATCGTACCTAGCAAAATGCATGTCCAGTACCAATACATATATTAAAAAAAAATAATAAAACGTTGATAACATACATCAACTCTATGCTACATACATGTACAAGCAAAATGTTGACTTATGCAATTCTAGCAGAAAAATAGAATGTTAATTATACATTGATTAATTTCCTAATCAAAATCTAACAATGATTACATAATTATGTAAAACACTTGTCTAGGCCTACATCCCAAGTTAAACGCAGCAGGTATTTTTTTCTTTTACACGAGATATAACAAATTGGCATGATACATACAAACATACATTAACATGTACAATTTCACTGTGCAAGTTCATTAAATACATTCAAAAAATATGAAGCCTTCACACAAACTGGCGTTTTTGTGTCCGCTTCAACTCTTACACTTTACAGTGAGTTCCTTCCATTATATACAGCGAGAGTAAAACAATTACTGTATCATAAAAACACATACTTTTTTTTGGTTTTATTGTAAAATGGTAAAAATAAAAGTACAAACTAAAATAAATTGGTATTGGCAGTTAGTACATCTAGTAAAACATTTACAAGTGCCATACATATACGTGGCACTGCTGCTTTTAGCATAACATTTCGCACTGGTATTCAAAACAAAAACGTGTTGTGACTTTTATACAATGCCATATGATTTGTGACTTTCATACAATGTCAAAGCAAAGTTTACAAAAGCGGGTGTAAGTGGGACTATCAACCTATTTTCTGACCTTTGCTATTCTTTCCATTCTATATACAAGATCTCATGAATGCACCTAAAATAAGACAATACCATACGATTTTGAACCACCTCTCAATCTAAAAATAAATAATGAAATTATCAATACTTGAGAAGAGACTATTAACTCCTGCAACTTTTTATGTACATCCTGAACATGTACTGGTATATCTTTCTTTCCCATAAGTTAGGCAGTCATTTCACTTGGCATAAATCAAGAATTTATTTAAGGAGTAATGAATATCTTTAATTCACATTTAATCTTCTCACATGATAATTATCACCTAGATATATTTACCCGTTTTTACCATTCTAATCAATTTATGTATTGCTACTTGAAATTGATGGAGCCACCAATATGAGTTTTTACTGTTACAACTGATTAAAAGTATGAATTTACAAAGCACTGTTAAATAAGATCTACTGAAATAAACATTTCCCAGTGTATAAAGCAAAATAAATTACTATGATACAAGAAGATAGTCTTTATCAAATAAAATAAGATTACCCTTCTCAATGTCAACCCAAGACTTTCTGCAAACATAAATGAGCAAGTATGATATAGTCAAAGTTTGACAGGGAACTCACAATCACATTGAAGTAGTTAAAGGTAAAGTTGGAAAAAAAAAAAAAAAACAGGAAAAAATTGGGGGTAGTCCCTCAACTCGATGGCAACCAACATTCTAGAATCAAGTAAACTATGCAAGGATTCTACTCTGAAAATTTGGTAGTCAAAACTTGACTCATTTTAAAAGTACTACCACAAATATGCCTTGTGACAGACAAATTTGTTGTGTAGCTTTTTATGGGATTAATTTCTTTCAGGGCACGAGAGAAATAAAGTCCTGGTATGTTCATGCTTGAGTCTCCTTAAGTAAACTAATTCAAGACAAATCCCTCCAGCCAGGAGATACAATCAAGCTGGTGTATAGACCGGTATGTCTTTCAACCATTTTGGTTCTAGAGGCATTTTTTATTTCTCCCAATCATGTCACTGGCCTTTAACAAGCCATTCATTTTACCCGACATACATTGCTGTTAAAACTATTTATCTCTAATCTCAGAAATGTGAACACATAAGATGTCAGTCTGTCAATAAGAATTGCAGAGAATGGCATTTGTGCAGAAAATATTCACTCACTGTAGGTTTGGCATTACGAGAATGTTATGTGCAAAGTCTATTGTCCTAATTTTCTAATGCTGGGTGCACAAGAAATTATGCATACCATTTGAATACATTTGTGAACTAGACATTGACATTAAAGCAGTGGCTATCGCTTTCCGAAATTTGGAATAATTGTGCTCTAACTTAAACTTCTGGTTGACATGTTTGTTTGACAGCTATCGACATCTAAAATAACATGAAACTAATTCCAGAATCATTACTCAAAAGTAAGTTTGACATTCCTAGCATAGGTGATTACATCTTGGTGAAATATGCAGTGCCTAGTTTTAATTCTGTTCCCTATGACTTGCATACCAACTTCCAAAACAATTTGTTGATTCAACTACTGGACATTATGCACATCAGAAGTAATGAACTTGTACTACCTTTACTGTTAATGCATGTTAATCTTCCTAAATCCCTATGCTCTTGCATCATTATTCAAATTAATAAGTCTGTGTCCCTTCAGTCTCCACACAACCCCAAACAAAACGTGCAATGATACGTTTACAATTCAATATGATCTCACTTTGCAAATGGCATTATAAAATAATTCTGATAGGACATTACAATTTTGTTCATCTCTACTGCTTATAATTCCTCGATCTAATCAAATTAAGTATAATATGCATATCAACAGCATTTTTTTTTTACACAAACATCGTCATGACTGGCTCTGGTAAACAAAAATTGTCATACAAACAACACAAACATAAACAGAAATACAACACACAAAAGTGCTGTATGTGATACATTAAAATACAATGAAACAAAAGGTGTTCCAGTCAAAGGACTGGCAACACTTTCAGCCATGCTACTGCATCTGGTTTCTTTAATATACATTAATTAAGCATTAGTCACAATATAACAAGTACAGGAATAGAATACTAGACAACATATACAGACGTCACACAGTGACTTGGCAAATATACAAAATATGGAAACATGAAAAATACACTAACAGACCATACAAACTATACTGCTTGCTCTTCTAAGAAGTGCACTCAACTCTATGTTTTAGGACAAAATGCTACTTGGTCTCTTCATAGTACAATAGCACCTACAACCACCCAAACTACCAGTTTGTAGCTATTTCAACTCTTTTCATCTTCAAATGAATATTTTTATTTGCATGGATTGTGCCTTTTTAGCCCAGATTTGATCATGGTAAAGAAAGATACATAAAAATGCAGTATCTGAAAAGTGGGATTCATCCCATTGTTTTTTAAATATACAAATAAACCATTAGCGAAATCACATTTCAATCTGGCAGAAAATTGCTCATGTTGTGTTTACAGTACTTAGTGTAAAATTCAAGTTGATTAAAAAACAAAGGACAAATACAAAGTTATTTGTCATTTGTTATTTGTTTTTCCTTTCTTGTGTTTTAGTCAAAACAGGGACCAGCACTGTAATGGTTTTATACAGGATAGAGGCAGACTCTTTGATGTTTCAGCCCCCTATAATTTTGAGGAGCTACTGTAGGGTGTCGCAGTTCACCTTCCCCATTCATGCTCACCTTACCCTTAGAGCATTGACAATGTGAAATTGAAAAACTGAAAAATTATATTCAGCATTTAACATTGGGTAGAGTTAGAAAATCAACATAATTCAAGTTGGACAAAGCTGGAAAAAAAAAACGGTCATAATTTTGTTGAAGTAATTTTGTGATATTGTGGTCTTGGCAATTTATCAGATTTGTCCTACTGCAATAAATAACAAAAAAATTCAAGTTTGTGATACATGTAATATGCAAAAATATAATACATAAAACAAAATTGATATAATTATATAAAAAGTGTACAATTAGCAATGTAATGTTTATCTTAGAGACTTAGATGCCATATTTCTATGATCCCTACTTTTATCTACAAAATGCAGTCTTCACTAAATACATTTGGTTTGAATCATTCATTGTCAAATAAAAATCTAGAGATTTCTATTTTGAATAATATAAAAAGATTCTGAAATTGAAGGTTGGGAACTAATTATATATTATCTATTAGAAAGAAATATGCAGTACCTTTTACAGTAAAGCATGTGTGGTGTTGTACACTTATTCTACAAAGTGAATATTATACTAAAAGTGCTATTTAATGGATGATAAATTTAAAAATCACAAAAGAAATTATCCTTAATTTATCTGAACGATCCAAGAAAAAAAACATTGTTCAAATGAAAGTACTGTAGAATTATACCTAGATTGAAATGATGTGATTGAGATGTATACCCATTTACTCCTAGATAAATCAGCATTCATTTTCTAAAATTTGAAATATATTTAATTTCCTGTATAAGAATGTATATTACAATATGTTTACCTGAAAAAAAAAAATAAATGAGATTGTTTCAGATCTAAAAAATATGTCATGTGAATTTTACTAATAAACATGAGATGATTTAACCTTAATAAGATGTGGGTATTTTGGAGGCTGGAAAGACTGGGGGGGGGGGGCTCCTAAAGGGCCCCCTTCAGATCTCGGCGTTTGAGGTCGCGATCTGCGATGAAACGTCGACAACACTACGTCACCCATGACATAGTCTACAGAATTGTATATTGATGCTTTCAAAAATTTAGTCAAATTTATTTTTAATTAATTAATATGCACTTAATTTCGTGCCATGAAATTAGAATTTGCTGTAAATCATTAAGTAAAGCCTTTGAAGTGCTCATTTTTTGTTTAAAGGACTCTTTCAGATTCTGATTGGGAGGCACATTTAAAAAAATTCGGTATCAAAAGTTTCTATGTATTTTATTGTTTGAAATTTTCTTATGTATTTCTTTTGTTTTTCGACTTTTTGTTTTTTATTGTTTTCAATGGAAATTGTCGGGACATTATTTTCGATCATAACAGCATAAAATTAATCAATTTCAATCAGTAAAAAGTAAAAATAATCCATATCATTATGAAATTTTGGGCTGACCTTTGACATTGAAATAAACACAATTCATGTTTTGAGCATTTTGCCGCTTGTGTTGACATGCAAGTCGAAAGTTGCGTAATTTCGGAACGGTGTCCCGGGCGTCGCAAATTTGGCCTTAAAGTATGCGCAGACATTTCAAAGAAAAAAAGTCATGAAAGCGGCCATAGCTTCTCGCTATTAAAAAAAATTTATCGCAAAATGTCGAGGCGGGGGGCCTTTTAGGCCCCCCCCAGTCTTTTAGGGTTAATCATAATTTTAAAATTTGGAAACTAAATAACGTAATATGTAATGTCAACTTGGATCTGTTACAAAGATTTATTACAGTTCTCTTGCATTTGATTATTGTTTCATGGTTTTAGAAAGCTAGATTATTTTTGAGTTTGGCAGTAATGGTGAAAGTCAAATGATAACTCTGATTAGATATCTGTCTTTGTGGCTATTACATAACAATCACAATCGATTGGAACTCTATAAAGCTACTGTCACACTGCGCCGTCTAACGATTCCGTCTGCCTCTGTCTAAAATATTTACCTCAGACGGTGTCAGACGGTGGCAAATGGAATACAATAGAATGGAACAGAACGGAAAAGCACCGTCTTTCAACGTCTAGATACGTTTGTAATCCAGTCGAAAAACAAATTAAAAAGTCCAATAAACGTTTAATAAACGTACGCGTTCTTTTTTCAGACGGAATCGTTAGACGGCACAGTGTGACAGTAGCTTTAAGCACAGGATTGTGGAATGTGGGAACCTCATGAATACGCATTAATCTTTAGCATGGAATATCAAGACTTATGACTGGACTAATTAGGCATACTGACTTTGCTTACATTCATGCTGCTTACAACTAGCCCACGTAAGTTTGTCACTTTGTAATGACAGTCCAACAGTGTTTCTTCTATCCATGCAACTGATGCAAGTCAGGTTTTCTTTAAATCATCACTATCAAAAACCATGACGGGATTACTAGTTACAATCCTCAATGCAATCAAACCTAAAGGAGTCAAATTCTCGACTAAAACTTTTATTTCGTCGCGTCAGCGCAAGAACGCCCTTAGACACGCTTGATTAAAAAACCCGTCAGTGCAGAAAGGCCCTTATGGAACACGCGCGTCAGTGCAGAAAGGCCCTTATCATGCGCGTCGGTGCAGAAAGGCCCTTACATTAACATGTGCGCGTGTATACTAACGGCATTATACTGCGGTCATGCGCGTGTTCCATTACGGCCTTTGCGCAACGGCGCGCACGTTCCATGAGGGCCCGGTAAGGGCCTTTCTTCGGGTTTTTTAATCAAGCACGTCTAAGGGCGTTCTTGCGCTGACACGACGATTTATGCACCGATTCACATTTGTCACAAATTTTCTTTCCTTGGTCTAAACTACATGATTTCTGCACTTATGTTTCTTTGGTGAGGAACTCACTTCCACATCTGAAAACCTATTTGACATAGCTTTTCACAACTGGTTGATGGGCTACAGAGTAAGAAAGTGAGAGAAATTTCATACATTCTGAACATTTTCATAAGTACTTCTTTGACACAAATTCTGTCATGTCCACCAAATGCCATCAAAAATGACAAAATTGCCATAAAATAAATAGTATGTACTGCACAAACTAAAATAAAAGATGTTTCAGATCGTGACTGTGAACTTATATTTTCTTAGACTTCTACACACACTAATTGCACTAGTTCTAATAAGCTAAAAAGTCAAAATTAATCTGTATAACGAGATATAAATGAAAAGTGATGCAAAATTTCTGTACCATGAAAGAAAAGCGCATTACAGTAGGAAATTATGTATAGATTGCTGAATAATTTTGAATTTTTAATTGATTTCTAGCTGTTAGAATAGTTGTCAATGTTTTATGTTTTTTTATTTTCATTGCTAAAAACCAAAAAGATCCATGAATTATAAACAAACAAAGCATGAACATACACTGTACTTATATACACAATTATCAACATAAAACAAATCATAATAACACTAGTACATAGAGTGCTGGTAATTAGGAAAATAAAAAATATTGAATTTTACATGGATGATACACATATCAACACAAATTTGGTCTCAAAAATATTACTCTTAACAACAGACACATGGAAGCGTTAATTCTACCTTCTGGACGAAAACATCTAGGTGTAATTACATATAACTTTTACAACCAGCTACCATTTACATATACAGCAAAACTAAACTGAATAAGAGTGTTGCGTTTATCACAGCATGTCCTGACATAACAATGCTAACATTATGATCGATTGTTTTTCTTTAAATCTCAATAATCAATAGACCGAAGCACATTACATACACACTGTCTGACAGTTTCAATGAAATGTCCATAATCAGGAATTTGAAACAGTCCAATATGCTGGGAATTTTTAGAAGTATGAAGGAATTTATATTTATTTAAATATATTTCATATAACATCTCAAGAATGTTAAATCAAAATTATAAGTTTTACCTGCACAGCCTGTACAGAAACTCTGCTTCTGAGACTGGCAAACTGAACACAAAATACTGAAATCAGTACACGTTGACATTCATGTATTATCATCATGTATGCTATTGGCTTTAAAAAATAAAATGAATAACCGACTTCAGCAGCAATCATATCAACATTTTCATTCCAATTTATGTGGGCATCAATTGTTAGAATGTTAGCTGAATGTAATTTAAATTGTACTGGTGAGTACAGTACATACTACATACAGGGGTACCTAAATTTCTGTGAACTACACTGAGAAAATCCATGCAAGATTATCACAGAGAATAATCTCATTCCCTACTAGTATGATTACAAATCCTATATGTCTGTGGTACAGCCTCATGTATCAGTGTTTTGCGCTAAAATTATGCACAACACAAAGTTTGGTTAGACACAAAATATTTTACTTTCAAGGTGCATTTTGTTATCATTTACGGAGGTGTGAATACATTTCAATTGCAACTTGCTACAAGTTGCAGTACTCAACCCAAAGACGGACGCACAGTACAAATGAGCTTTCTTCTTATCTTCAAGATATGGCTAAAATTATTTGGTAATTATCTTAATGAAATTATATCAGTCAATTACATTTCATTCGGTTATATATCAAAGGTACTTCTTTTCATTACATGAATTATTTTATATACATCAAAATGGCAGAAGAAAATGGCCCATTCGAATACTTTTCAATTTAAGTGTTTTTATTCCAATTTGCAATTTACAGAAGCTCCTACCTGGTCAGTCTCAAAAGTCTAGGATAATTTCATTGTGCATTATTCCGGGAGCATGTAAGAATAACAAAATTAAATACGACACAAATAACAAGAGCAGTGTTTTACAAAACGGTATTCACTATACAAAATGTCACCTTGTTTTTCACAAAAGTACAAGAATATTTTCAGCTAGAGTTGTCAAGAATTGACCACTGTCAGGCGTCTCACCTGGCCATATTGTAAACTGTCGACAGGACTGGGTTTACACCGGGCAGGGACATGGGGATGGTGCCCGGATTGTGGAACGGTGGCAGACTTGAATGTAACGTCGTCGACATGTTGTGGGCCAAGCCCATCGCTTGCGAGACCATGATACCGTTGCTGTGATGCAGTTGAGGCTGGATGTGGGACATGCTCGTACTGGGACCCGGCGTCTCGCTACCCTGTCTGGTTTCATGATGAGGGGGCGGGGAGGGGGGACACTGAAGGAATTGCGCTCCAGTGACGGATTGGAGTTGGACATCACACTGACCGGCGGGAGTGGGTTCTGGTTCTCAAGGCATGCTGTCGTTGTTGCAGTCGTCGCTGTGTTCCTGTCGCGCTTCTTCTTCCGCCGGGGCTTGAACTCGGCATGTTGGACTTGACTCGTACTTGTTGGGTTGATCGTGGTCACGGAGTTGGTAACGTGGTTGATGATGTTAATCGGATGTCCCACAACATGGGGGTGCTTATCCATGTGCTTCATTAAGTACAGCTCCTGCACGTACGACTTGCCACAAACGCCACACGAGAAACGTTTCTCGCGGCGGTTGTTCTCGTGCGAATGCGAATGGTTCTGCAGCATCTCCATGTCATCGTATGCACGATAACAATCGCGGCACTTGTACGGTTTGTCCTTGTTGTGCCGCCGCCAGTGTTGCTGTAGATTTGACAACTGTGTGAACGACTTCTCGCAACCCGGATGATTACAACGATAAGGCCTGTCCCCCGTGTGTATCCGGGTGTGTTGTTGGAGGTGAGATAACTGCTTAAATGTCTTTTCGCAAAAAGTACATTGATAGGGCTTTTCATTTGTGTGGACCCTCATGTGCTGGTTAAGGTAAGAGGTACTAGCAAAACACTTACCACAGTCATCGCATTTGTATGGTTTGCCCTCTTTGTGCGACCTCGAGTGCAGTAAAACATCCGACTTGCTGAAGTACACCTGAGGGCACATTTTACACCTGTACTCACGGGACTGATTCGTATCGATATAGGTGGGCCCCGGTCTCACACGGGGCTCGCTGGTTCCTGCAGCAGTTAAGTGAGACTGACTGTTGCGTGATTTTGACCCTGGTTTCCTACCACGTTTCCCGGTGCTCTGCCCCGTCGTTTGGCCTGTCGGTTGAGTGGAAGCTGGCTGGCTTGGTCCTGGCTGGACGTGTTGCGCCTGACTGGTCATCATGTTGTTACTGCTCCCCGCCTGTTGTTGCTGTTGCTGGTGTGTTACATTCTTTTCTGCCTGTTGTTGTTGCTGTTGTTGTTGCTGCTGCTGCTGCTGCTGCTGGAGTTGCAAACCTACATTCATTTCATGAGCAATTTGACTTGGGAGGGGGAGGGGAAATCGTTCCATCCCTTTGGTAGGATCAAAATCTGAAAATAAAGGAAGAAAACATATATATATATATATTATAGAAATTTAAAAATATCACAAAGAAAATCAATTTAATATATTCTGTAGACTATGCTAAAAAATTTGGCAAAACACCTACTGAACTATTGGCATACCATACTTTGTATCACAGACCCATAATACCACAATTGGTTTCACGATTTTATGCCATGTTACAAAAAAGACCCAAGTTTTCCATTTTCAAATGCTTAAATTTGATTTTCTTAAACTCATAAATCTATTTTCTTCTACTTTCTCAAAGTTCTGTGTTACTGCAATGATTTGCATGTCTTTAATAATATAAATGCCAATTTTTTGACAGGTGGGCTAACATATTTGACCACAAAAATGTCAAATGTCATTGCCATGGTGACAAGGCATCATCATCACCATGGTAAAACAAGAGTGTCGCTGGGGCGAGCACATAATACGTACGCTTGTAATGCGGAAAATGAAAACATGTCACTGTGACCTTGACCTTTGACCTTTTGACCTCAAAATCAATAGGCTTCCTGGGATCCATGCTAGTATCATACACACCAAATTAAATGAGCCTAGGTTAAGTTAAACTGAAGTTATCGCATTTACAAGG
>JZLH01S0409849.1:12477-23989 GCA_001188425.1 Eucidaris tribuloides | reverse complement strand
TGCCACTTTCGCAAGAAGAGGACCTGATACTATCATTGACCGTAGAATAAGTGGCACATTTGTGATTTTACCTTTTCATTGTTAACTAAACATATCTCAGGATTAAAACAAGCAAACTGAACAAAACAAACAGTATTTGAAAGCTGAGATTTTTGCCCTTGATGTTAAGGTAACAATCACGTCACAACAGTATTTTCTAATTGCCAAAGAGCGCTCTTTTCCCTTGCACAATTTTTTAGACACGCTGTAGATCAACATACATGAGGTAGTATTTTTAAGATTCAACGTAATCAGTTCATAAGTAATGACATGATTTGTCGTGAACGGGAGAGATTATTCAGAGAGTTGAAATTAAGAATAATACACGCTTTTTTTTTTCAAATGGCACCCTTTGTATTTTAAGATTGCAAAGTGCTAATTTACAATTTTAACAATCGTCCAAAAAAAAAAAGAAACCAGCAGGATTCAAACCTGTCATCTACTGCTTTCCAGGCAGCGACACTACCACCAAAACTGGACTACCAGGCTATCACTGGTTGCCAGCCGTGACTCAGTGAACTTGTAACAAATACCCAGGCTCTGAATTTTGACATTGTTAATTTGTCCTTGATGGACAATGTTCATGAAACAAATGGAAGAAATTATTCACAGAGGTGAAATTAACTGTAATTGATTCAAATGACGTCATCTGTAGTTTACCGCAGACAATTTGATTTCAATATAACATGCATTATTTTGAGACCCTAGCCCAAGATATCTATAGGTCTTTGTGTCCATCAGGTAAAAAAAATCACAAACAGCTGATCTATGATTAAACAAACATATCAGAAGAAATAAGAATGATTTGTCTTGTTTAATTATGTACAACTGTTTGAAGATGTGGTTAGATTTCATGATAACTGTTTTCATGGTTGGTGCATGTTTTCTTTCAATTTGTGGGGAGGTGTCATGGCGTAGTGGTAAACAACTTGACTTCCCAACCTAGAGGTCTGTGGTTCAAGCCCACATAGTGGCGGTTGTTTCCTTGGGTAAGGCATTTTATCCCCATTACCCCATCCCTCGGATAGGACGTAAAGCTGTAGGTACCGTGTTGAGACAGAAACACCGCAGCACATTAAAGAACCCACACACTTCATCGAAAAGAGAAGGGTTGAAAACCCGATGTGGTGGCCATTTCTACACTATCAACATTCTTTGGGCCCCTTCTATGGCGCTGTATAGCTGCTGCCTTGCTGAAAGATACATGGTCCAATATTGTGTGCCATGTGCAATTCAGCCTTCAGGCTGCCAAGCATGACCTATGTATACCGTTTACTAAAATGATTAATACATAAATAAAATAAATATATTTTGTCAATTTTTGGTTCTATTTCAGCTGGCATGAGGGGACCAAGCTTTCCAAATGACTTCCCAGTCCATGTCATGGGATATGAAAGAGCCAGGCAATATCTCAAGTAAGAGTAGCTTCTTTTTAAAGGCAGGGAATCTCATTTGCAATCCTCCCATAACACATCAAAACATTGTTCATGCCCGTAGGCTATTTATAAAGGACATGTCTGTGAAATCTTAAAATCAGAATTTACTTAGAATTTGAAAAATGTGCAAAAAAAAACAATAGTCGTGTAGTGTATGTTCGAGGCACACTTCCAAATCTCACTTCTATTTTTGACCTTTTACAGTACTTGTGTTATACCAGATGGTTGACCCTCTCATTGCTGTCATTTGTCAGGCACAAATGAATGCAAGGTCATCTATGTGTACAAACCTATTGCACTTGGCTCCCATTGTCACTGTCCAGGCCATGGGGGTAAAAAGAGACCTCTGTGCACTGTCTAAATACAGACTAGTAGAATTTTTGTCACTAGAGAGTAGGGACAAAGATCAAATTGAAGTCTAATGTTGACTTTAATCCCACTAAAACTGTTTCGAGCTCCTACACTTTGTTAAAGGTTCTGAAATAGCATTTTCTTGTATATGCCAGTGTATTTGCACAATGCAAACAGACACCCGGCCGTATATATAGTTAATTGAGTATGTGTTTGTGTCTGTGTTGTGTGTATTGCCTAGTACCTCCCTGGTATGTCTGTATGTGTGTGTGTTTGTATGTGTTGTGTGTGTGTGTGTGTGTGTGTGTGTGTGTGTGTGTGTGTGTGTGTGTGTGTGTTGTGTGTGTGTGTGTGTTGTGTGTGTGTGTGTGTGTGTGTGTGTGTGTGTGTGTGTGTGTGTGTGTGTGTGTGTGTGTGTGTGTGTGTGTGTGTGTGTGTGTGTGTGTGTGTGTGTGTGTGTGTGTGTGTGTGTGTGTGTGTGTGTGTGTGTTTGTGTGTCTGTGTGCGTGTGTGTGCGTGTGTGTAAAAATGCCGCCAAACAGTGACATAAGTATGACACTCCACATTCAGACCGGGGACCATCCCAGAAAATGGGGATGGTCTGCATTTCTAGACATACAGTGCAAACGATTGCAAATTTCAAAAGCAGTTGTGAAATGGCATCATCATTTTTTTTTTTCTGTACACAAAAATCGCCCCCAATTGCATATTAAAAATCACACAAAAAATTTATACATGTGGCGTCCTCAGTTGGAATGAAGTGCATCTGCAATTGGCAGTCAAATATCACACACACACACACACACACACACTTCCTCATTTGCATGTCTGTAATCAATTAGAAATTATGTCCCCAATTGACGGCGAAAATATGCAAAGTGTGCTTGTGTTTGTAACTGGTGTAAATTGAGGACACATTTGAGAATTTTACAACTTCAGTAAGGAGGGTGCACACACTGAGGACATCCTTGGTTTTAAAAAAAATCTGTATATGAATTATGGATAGCATTATTAAATAAATAAATAAATAAATAAATAAATAAATAAATAAATAAATAAATAAATAAATAAATAAAATATATTTTGCATATAAAGAAATGAAGGGTAGCTGTTGTAAACCGACACAATGTTGCCAGTTTGTAATGATGGCAAAAGCTTTTAAAACAATTGTAAATTTACTAATATTTGTCTTAGTTTTCTCAAATTTTCATCGATGTGTTTCAATGATTTTTCTGCTTCTGTTCCAAGCAACTTGCCATCAGGCTGAAATTTCCCTTTTAAACTTTCTAACTTGCTCTCACTCCTCAGCTCCATGAGTTTTCCTCCCGCCCCAGACGCATGGCAGGGCATCGATGCGCCTACCCACAACTTCATGGTCGGCCCCGGTTTCCCAGTGCATGCCAAGAAGTTCAAGATGACCGTCAACAACGTGCTGACCATGCAGAACATCACCAACGTCTTTGGGATGATTAAGGGAGAAGTGGAACCAGGTAAGGATCGATACCAGAATTATTCCAATTATTGTTCTGACAACGAGAGTCAGTCGGAATAAAGCTATAGACTTCAAATGGTTCTGATGCAGTAGAATGATGGTTTCTTAACTCCCGTTAGAGAAAAGGGTAGACCACAGGTAATGTGACCGTTCCTCTGTGAAGAAATGATATCATTAGTTGGGTATCATCGCAGTTGGATGTAATTTCAGTGTTTTTGATGATGTCGTCCTACTGCAATCAGAACAAAGTTATCAATCATCCATGACCTATTAATACCTCAATTGTTTCACTGCGGTAGAACATTGAGTCTGTGAGATCATTCTTTTGCAGTGCTCTGCAATTGTTTGGAATGAAAAGCTCTGTTCCTGAGCAAAAACTTTTGAAATAATTCTGGTTTCTTGCCTAAAGTGGAATTCATTTGGACTGAAATGAGAATTACAACTAAAGACACAAAATCGTTATCACTGCCGTACTGGAATCACCGTATCCCAGTGTTTGGAATATTTTCAACAGTTTTGAATGAGGTGTTTGACCTCTGCATTTATGCCTTCATGAAATTGTACTGACATGATGAAGCTTTGTAGCCTTGACCATATTGGTGTCAATAGTCAGTGGTTTGTATTATTGATCATCTATTTTTACTAGATCGCTATATCATCATTGGTAATCACCGAGATTCGTTGACGTATGGTGCGGTGGAGCCAGGTACTGGCACAGCGGTTCTCCTGGAGGTGGCGAGAGTGCTGAGCCTATTGTCTTCAAAAGGTGAGTGTACACAAAATTTATTCAATATTCACAAAAAATATGCTTCTTCTCCTTTATTTGTCCATCAATTTTTTTGTTTCATTTATTCCATGTATTCCAGTTTTTTTTATTCCATTTACTAGTATTCCAGAGCTACATGATATACCGTACACCGAACTTCTACACACAGAAATCTGAAATTTTTGTCTAGAAAATTATTTATGCTAATTATGTGAAATTTATTCAAAAATCACAACAAAAAAATGCTTCTCCATTTGTCAACTGATTTTGAATTTTTTGTTGTTGTAGTTGTTTCATCTGGTAGAGCTACATGAGGTACACAAAACTGCTGCACAGAATAATGAAATTTTGACAAGAAAACTGTGTGCTAATTTTGTTAAATTTATTTGAAAATCACAAAGAACACTTCTTCTTGTCAACTGATTTTGATTTTTTTTGGTTTCATCTGGTAGAGCTACGTGAGGTACACCAAACTGCTACACAGAATTTGGAAATTTCAACTAGAAAATTATCTGCTACTTTTTGTGGAATTTATCTGAAAATCACAAAGAATGCTTCTTCTCCTTTATTTATCAACTAATTTTGATTTTTTTTTTGGTTTGTTTGTTTCATCAAACATCTCATGAGGTACACCAAACTGCATAGAATTTTGAAATTTGTCTACAAAATCATTCTAGCTAATTCATGCTGCTAATTTATGCAAAATCTATTCAAAAATCACAAAAAAATGCCCTTTCCCATTTATTTGTCAATTTTCAGATGTGTTGGTAATATGGCTATCAAATGTTTGCCAATACCATATTCTTACACATATTTATGAATGCTGCTAAATAAAATAATCATAATTTAAAAAAATATGAATTTCTTTTCAGGTTGGAGACCAAGGAGGACTGTTATATTAGCTAGCTGGGATGCTGGTAACGACGGGAGCATCGGGTCAGCGGAATGGGTGGAGGTAATTCAACTTTCTTAATCTACTCCAAATGTTCTCATTGCAGACCTCACAACCATTCTAAATTTAGATTAAAGAATCTAAATTTTGACCATTTCCTTCTCTTGTTTTGATATGAGTTTCCTACTTTTCTTGATAATTTTATTGCACACTCCTACGGGAAATGCCATTTCTTTTGTATTCTGAGCAAAATCATCCTTATTTTTCAGGTAGAAAGATTAGGATGTCTGTCATTGGCAGAAAGCCATGTGTATCATCAAATAAATCATGTTTGTGTATGAGTGTGGATATCATTTTTACCACATCTCCAGAAACACTCTATGTGAAAAGGAAGGAATGTATTCAATGCAATATTTATTCAATTTATTCAATTGGGCATGCCTGTTCTGTGCATGTGCAACCATGTGGATGTTCATTCTGACTTCAACATGAAAATCATTATGTGATTATGTCTACCAACAAGGCATCAAATGAAAATGTTTCAGATGGAGGGGGCGGGGGGGGCAGCTGAGCAGAATACAAACATCAGTTGGCATATAGCAGTGTTGTAGTCAAGACCCATTTTGATGAAAGTTTGTTTTTTCAGTCTTAGTCCTGGTCTTAGTATTGAGACCCAGTGCTAAACATGGGTCTATTTTATGTGCTGGTCTCAGTCTTAGGGACTCCGATTTCAATCCAATGGTGCTACACCCTCTCTTCTCCCCCCCCCCCCCCCACGTCACATTAGTAAGCCTGTATCCATCAAAGATGTTAGATTTCCTATTCATGTTTTTAGGGTAGTTTGTATTTCTGTCAGAAAATTTCAAACAGTTAGCAACAGATATTCAAGAATCTGGCAAAACAGGGGTGGTGCCAGGGTAAAATCTTAGGAGGGGCGAAAAATTTATTGAGAAAATTTTGCCCACCAAACAAAAATTTGATGATCAAAACCATTTTTAGCCTGCCAAGTTACTAGCCAAACATCATCCAATGGGCAGGGGGCCGACGACGACCGAAACCATATTTTGTCACCAATTTTTTTTTTACCTGCCAAATTAGAAGCCAAATCCCAATTATTTTTATGAGTCATTACTTTGAAGAAAATAGGGGGTCGGCTACCCCCCCCCCCCCCCAACCGTAGCATCATCCCTGTGGTGAAATGATTGGTAATTATTTTGGTTTTGCTGCACCTTTGCTTCTAGGAAAATAGGGAGGTGCTGCGGGAGAGAGCTGTAGCCTACATCAACCTGGATGGTGCGGTGGAAGGGAACCACTCGTTTGCTGCGGCCGGAAGCCCCCTCCTCAAGCAAATCATCTATTATGCCACCAAGAGGGTACGGTTGAGTTGAGTTGGTTGGTGCCAGTCTTGGTATCTCAAGATTGATCTTGATCTGTCATTGGAATTTTCACTGGAGATCAGATTTAGATCAACATTGTTATTATCTATTTATTTATTTTGATTTTATTTAAAGCCACAGGCTAACATTGTGCAGCTTCAATTTAAAAAAAATGTCCAACTGTGATATGTGAGCTACATAGTAGATGTTCAAGTGGACAAATAAACACCCTAGAATACAAAAGTTTAGAAAGTTATGCTGCCACTGGCAAGATATACATGAATAACCTATTTGCACTCCGGTGGATGATGATATAGCCTTGATCTGCACACAGTAAGTCTATGGGAGGAAATGAGCGGGTGAATTCGGTCAATTTGAGTGCTTGTAGTTGTAGATTTTCACTTTTTAAAGCACTTAATCTTCATTTTGAAATGCAATTTTGTCAGGGCGTTATTTTTAGACCTTATCAAAGACACTTATAGCATAGAGGATTATGTAGCTCACAGTTTTTTAAACTGTGGTCAATGTTAGCCTGTGGCTTTAAGCAGGGTTGCCCTTTCAGTTAAAAAAAACTGTTCTCCCAAGGGGCCCTGCATAGTAACAAACAAGATAAAAGAATTATAACTACAATGTATAATACTAAAAGTGATAATTACAAAAATGAGAGTTAGAAAAAAAATCCAAATAGTATTAGTAAAACAAGAAAACAATGAGATACATAATAAATAATCAAGTTAGAAAATATATGCTACAGTGATATGGCAAGATTGCAAAAGGCAAGTTCAAATATTAAAGTGAATGTATACATTTTCTTTTAAATGAGGTACGTAATAGGAAGTAGATGATCTGACAGAATGGGGTAAGTTATTTCAGGTAATAGAGCCATGGTATTGAAATGATCTTTTCAAATAATCTCTATTTGGTTTTGGTATTTATAATGGACAAGTTGTGGCATAATGAGTTAATATAGATTGAGTTCGAAAAGTAATTACATAATATTATGTAAAATATCATTCAAAAAAGCTTTTAAAATTCTATACATTCATAGATATCTATGTGAAGAACTTTACAAGATATTTTGTAATTTCTCAAATCTTGACAACAAATTATCATTAACTTCAATTTTTTAGGAAGGTATACTTTAATCTATATGTTATGGCTCTATTCAAAACTGCATGATGCGTTCAGAGTTAACCCTAATACCACCGGGGGGGGGGGGGCATAATGCCCCCCCTAACAGATTTTGCGATTACGCCGCTGCGCGAAATTTTTTGACCGCGCCGTTCGCTGGCTTTTTACTTTCAAGTTTTGCGCATCATTTAAGGCCATTTTCGCAAAAATCAGACGTACCGTTACGATGCTGCGTGACTTTTCGTACATGCATGCAACTCCAAAATTGCTCCAAAACGTGATTTTGTGTACAAAATCAATGCAAATTGTGTTTTCAACCAAAAATCATAAATGTATGATTATTTTTACTTTAACTGGTAGAAATGGATTAATTTTGTGCTGTTTATGATCGCAAAAAAGTCCCGGACAAAGTTCATCGAAAAAACAATAAAAAACTAAAGGTCAAAAAAACAACTAAATACATAAGAAATTCACAAAACAATAAAATACATAAGAAAATAATTCTGATTCGGCAAATTTTTTTGGAGGTAATTGTCACAAATGTCAGAAAGAATATTTTCACCAAAACTTAGCATTCTACAAGCTATTTTAAGTGAGTTATAGGCAAAAATATGATTTTGTTCGTAAATTTGCCTACCGTAACTATTATTAAAAAATATAAAATATGTATTTTTTGAAAATCTAATGATACAGTCTTGTAGATTACATCCAGCTGTATGCGTATGCAAATTTTCGTGGCGATTGCGCGATCTACAGCAGAGATCTTGGGGATGCCCCCCCCCCCCAGTAAAATTTGCTATTCCATTTTCATGTCCCACACACTATGACAAAATCATATGTGGAAAGGTCATTTTCGTATGGAGCTACTTTTTCGTGAAATAAGTTGTCAGAATATCCAAGGTATGTAGAAACATACAAATAATTTGAAATAATTTTGAAACATGTTTAGTTATCACTCTATAAATAGGGGAGCTGTCATGGTTCAGTGGATAAGACTCGGTTTCTCGACCTGAGGTCCGAGGTTCGAATCCAAGCCAGGCCATGGTAGTTGTGTCCTTGGGTAAGGCACTTTATCCTCATTACCTCATCCCTCAGAAACACCTCAGCACGTAAAAGAACCCACGCACTTCATCGAAAAGAGAAGGGTGAAAACCTGGTGTTACGGTCACATATCCATATGCAAAAACTACCGGAGACTGGATGCCTGAGGGTAACAGTGATTAGGTTCGCTTTTTTAGTCCCTGTCATCTGAAATGATGACAAAACAATAATAATAATTATGGCAAATGTGTAAATAAAATTTTGTTTCATGACATTTTTCTTTGCAGGTTGAATGCCCTGATGCTGCTCATCAAAACATGAATGTTTACATGAACTGGGCTCAGAAGAGAGCAGGTGTAGTAAATGAGGCAGAGTAAGTTTCTGTGCTTACTTGTTTATTTTGACTGGGGGGGGGGGGAAGGGCACTGTCATTACAAGGTGTACACCACGCATGTGTATGGATTTTCAGAATGGACCCTAAACAAGAAATTGTCTGTCGATCTCAGAATACCCTAGACGAGTATTCAAGTCTGAAAGGATACCCTTTCAAAGTAAGCCTTCTGTTGAATACCCTGAACAAGTATTCAAGTCTGAAAACGTACCCATTTAAAGTAAACCTTCTGTTCAAATTATACCCTTTCCCCTAAGTTTGGCAATTTAGTACCCTTTTGACTGTATGCGTGTACATCACCCGACCATGAAAAACAACCATTTCTACACGTTTTTCACAAGTGCATGGTTTACACCTTGTAATGGCAGTGCCCCTTCACCCCACCCCCCCCCCCAAATTTTAATTGAGACTTAATTGTACTTCTGAATGAGCTGTTATTTTCATGAATTTCATGAGTCACATATAAATCACAAATTTAACAACATGTGAATATATTGCTGGCTCATCATAAAATTAATTATGCAGCTATGCAGCGAAATGGGTTCTGTGTCTCGAGTGCACAGCTTGATCATAATGATCATAATGATGATAAAAAAATATTGTGCAAGTGAAAAATACCCTCTTTGGGAATTAGAAAATTCTTGACATGATTACATCAACATCAAGGGCACAGGTGTAGATTTCAAATGTTGTTATGTTTGTTTCGGAAGATGAAGAGACACATTGCACCAACTAAACGGGTTAAAATGTTTTGTTTCAATAACATTTGGATTTTTACAGAAAATCATTCTCATTTCTGAAAGGTTGTACACGTAAGTACAAAACAATCCAGTCTCCAGTTAGCGGTAACACAGCTGGATTGTTAGCCCAGCACCCAAAGTGTTAATCGCAAGATATATTTAGTTAACGATAAAAGAGTAAAATCACGATTGTGCCACTTTTACTCAGGAAGAGTACGGTACATAAATCCATGATAGCATCACACCTTTCAGATCAAAACAATTACAACTGAGCAATTGCTACAAAATCAATCTAATTTTAATACTGTATATGCCAATATTTTCGCGTAGAGATATTTTTGCGGTTTTGGACTAATTTTCTAAATTCGCGAGTGCCAATTTTCACGATTTTAGTGGTGTTTTCCTTAGTGTGAATAGACATGAACCAAAGTGGAAATTTTCATGATAACTGACTCGCGAAATTCGCGAAAATAACCACGTATACAGTACTACAAAGGAATGTTCTGATATTAACTGTATTGTACAGGTATTTGGATATGTCTTTCCATTTAATTTTCTGAAAACTGGCACAAAAGGGTTTTCATAAATTTGATTTGATGATGGAACTTATGATAAACTTGATGCTGTCATTCAGTAACATGTACAGCCTTTCTTTCCCTTGTAAAAGTGGCACAAATTGTGATTTTACTCTTTTGTCATTCACTAAACATATTTCAAGATTAAAAGAAGCAAATTGAACAGAACAAACAGCATTTGAAACTAAGACTGTGCCCTTTGCATTGATGTTGGTATCGTGTCACAACCATATTTTCTAATTCGAAAGAGGGCACTTTTCACTTACACAATTTTTTTTTTAGATGCTGTAGGCATTGCTGTATCTACACTCACCAGCCTCCAGCGGCTGGCCTAACAGTAGGCTAGCCTAGCAGTCTGAGCTCCGTCATTTCAGCTCTTCTAGTATGCAGCATGCATGCTGAGTGTGTCTTCATGAGTCTTTATACTTGACATTTGCATCTAAGTAAAGAAGCAGTTCATTTTGTAACATAAAGAGTTAATGACATTGCTTTATATGTTTGTTTCTCCTATTCTGCAGAATTGATGCCCTAGGCCTAGGTAATGATGCTGCACCGTTTATGCATGTTGCTGGCGTGCCATCGCTTGATCTCAGATATGCTTATGATAAGGTGAGATTACTAACAGTATAAAATTTTCTTTTCCTGTTTCAGTGCTTTTCAAATACTCTTTTGTATTGAACCCTATGTCACTTTACACGGCTCTTTTAGACTTTTCAGGGGCTCTTTTGCCATTTTGGGGGCGAAAACGCCCTGCAACCCCGTATATTTATTCCCTGGTTACTAATGAAGTGACACATATAATTGAAAACCTCCATTCCTCTGTTTATAAAATCTAAATGTTGTTGCGTAGATTTACTACTTTTCTCATTCTTTCATCATCTTGTAAACATATGTGCCAGTCCTAGAAACCCTGTTGGAGGCAAAATTGAGTTCATATATCAATTTACTATTAGATCAGACCACCAAACCAACAACTCTGTTTGTCATTTTTCCCTCATTATCTCACAGGATTTCTACAACGGCCTTCCGACCTACCCAGTAAGGCACACTTCCTTTGATACCTATGACTACGTCAAGCGCTTCATCGACCCAGACATGTCGATCCACGCGGCGATGACCGAAATCGTAGTAGAGGCCGCCCTCTCTCTCACCGACGATCCCCTGTTGAATATTCAGGTGGTGGATTATGCCGACACCTTGACGAAATATTACAAGGAGATCATGACAGGGAATGAAGCAAGCTTTGGCAGTTCTGGAGCACTCGGTAAGTATTTTTGGTTAA
>JZLH01S0409683.1:0-12294 GCA_001188425.1 Eucidaris tribuloides | reverse complement strand
ATCTATTTTTAAATGTGTCATCCACGTATTGAATTTGCAAATTCAATATGTTGATGAAATGTAAAATATAAAAATGGGTCAAGTTATCAAGAGTGACAAGTTCCAGGAGAAATGCTATTTCTCATTAAGGTCTGGTTCGCATTTCACAAATCTCTTGCTTCTGGGGTAATTCATTACGTCAATTGTCCATACATGTCGCAGGAAAAGCCCCATCATTTTAGAAACACTGAAAGTGACACCATAAAGCTCAATTGCACAATTTACGACTCACTGACATAAATTTTGATATTTCACAATTTTTACCTGAGACTTTGTTTTGATTGACGGGGCATGCAAATGAGGATTGTCAATAGCAGTATTATTACGATCATCAAATCCTTTGCTGTGCAGGGAGTATGACTCATAATGCATTGAGTCACGGAAGCTGGTGAGACTTTTTTATGGCAATGAAGGCATAACACCGATTTTGATTCATAAATAGTCCCATTCATAAAGATTGATGATGTGTCACCAAGGGTTCACTACCTCCATCCCCTCCAACCACATATTTGCTGCACACAAACAAAACATTATAGTTCAATTTGCCACTTATCAGTCCTCCTATAGAGCTACACAAGCTTTCTATGGTGGAGATATGTCTGTAAATAGCATGATCATGATAATTATGCATTATGGATCAGTAGTAATTTAATATAGATGAAATAAACACTGTAAAGGATCACATAAACCAATAAACATGTAGCTGAATGTACATTGATTAGATGTATGGGTTCTTTTCTAGCCTCCCCCCCCCCCCAAAAAAAGAGGAAAGGATAAAGTCATGTGATTATATTAACAGTATTTTTTTCAAGGGGGGGGGGGTGTGGAGGGTGTGGAGGGGTAGGAATGCATACTTATATTAGCAGTCTGAAATTTTCCTAAAATATTACTGTGACATACCTGATTCATTACCAAAAAGATATTTAACATTAATGCATGCAACTGCTTGAGTCTACAAAAATCACCTGGCTTGATAGTTTTGTAACCGGACTTCCGAGATTGAAATAACGTGGAATACTAATGAATGACCTGTGATTCATCCAATAAGATGACCACACTGGGATACCTCAGTCAGGGAAAGGTGTGTATTGCCAAAATGACAGCAGGTGAGCATTCGGGTGTATAGGTTTCTGACGCATCGTTGACGTGAGATGGGTGAGAAGGGAGGATTAGCCTAAGAGGCCATTTAGATTGAGGGACTGTCACTGACTTTAGTGAGTCACTCCTGTCTTTTTAGTGTCAACTGGTACATCAAGGGAGATGATGGGCACCTGATGGTTTGTATGTGTACCTGTGTCAGCATGTCTGTGTGTGTTTATGTGTATGTTTGTCTGTTTGTATGTGTGTATGTGTGTCACTGCTAAAATAACCAAGGTATAATGAAGAGTTGAGTGGATGGAGGAGAGGAACAAGTGGAAGACATGAGAAGAGGATGCAAGGCACTAGCTGGATTCAGATGATGTTGAGGAGAGATGATGATGGACAGGGGGGGAGGGGAGGGGAGGGGAAGGGGAAGGGGAGGGGGGGGGGGCTGGTGGTGAGAGAATACGAGATGAAATAGTAATGACAGCTGAGAAAGAAGGCAGCAGAAATGATACAGAAGAAAGACTGGGAAGGAGGACAATGCAAAGGAGATCATGATGATCATGATGATGATGATGATGAAAATGTTGACAAAAAAGAGGAAAAACAGTGCAAAGATGGAAGGGGACAAAATAAAATAGGAGTTGGAAGACAGGGAGTTGAGAGGGAGGAAAGGGCAATATGGAGGAGAAGATGAGGCAGAGGAGGAAAAGGGAGGGAAAGAGGAAGAGAAAAAGAGGAGGGTATGAGGAGGAGGAGGAGGAGGAGGAGGAGGAGGAGGAGGAGGAGGAAAGGTGGCAGTAGCAATGGACAAAAACCAGCAGGAAAGGACATTCCCTAGAATGGCTTAAATATTACAACGTGACATAATTGGCTCAATAATCAAGCCAAGGAATCAGATTTTTTTTTTGTTGTGTGTGTGTGTGTGTTTTTGGGTTGGGGGGGGGGGGAGGGGGCAATTCACTATTATCACACACTTGTAGGCTGTAGCATATTAATATTAAACCTGATGTACGCTGATTTGATTCACTATCCCCGTAGACCTTTCAGCCCAACCATTAGTCATGTTACTCATTATTTCATCACTCCCCTGTGGGGGGGGGAGAGCGACAAGCCTGGACATGGTGCCATTACAGAAATTCTTAGACCATTCTGGGATGATGTCATCACTAATCTCATCAGTTATTGGCCGACGATGAATCACTGAAATTATTCTCTCTCCCATCTCTCAAATTTATGAATGGACAGAGCGAGTAGTTTCCCCACACTGTAGTCATTATCAAAATTAGAGTGTGGTGTGTGCCAGCATCATATTACAGCCCCTTACATTGAAACATTATACTCTTGGGCCCTAGGCTTAGTCATCGAGGGATTTTTTGAAGAATAAAATAGAGAGAAATCAGGTTCCTTTTGCTGACATTTATATTCATTAATTCCTTTCAAACAAGGTTTTAATGCCTGATTACCATAAAAAAGTTTATTATCATCACACGACTAATGAAACTAAAAGGATTACCACTGTTAGTCTACAAAGTTTCATAAGATCTGAAATCTGCAGCTTATCAACCATTTAAAGGGAGAAGGCACCAGCAACTAACAGGCATATACATTGTGAGTATTGTGAAAATTAAGGTACATGGTAACAAAAACAGCCTCAATAAGGGGTACTGTGTGATACTCACCCTCATCAAGGCCCTATAAATTAGTTAATTTGTGTTTATTTTATGTCTTTGTAAGTTTTACCCTAAGACAAAACTTGCAGATACAGCTATAGGGGGAGGAGCTTATCAATTCAAACAGTGCATACATTACCACGGTGAGGCTAACACACGTCGCATGGCATGCATTGGTCACGCATGGTCAGTTCCCTGCAGTGCACGTGCAGTCTGATTGGTTGGCAAGAACTCAAATATTTTCTTAACTTATGCCTGTTTTTGTTAGTTGCTGGCGCCTTCTCCCTTTAATACATTGTGCAAGTATTTTAATACCTACATGTAAGTTAACTAAATTCATTCACTTGCAGTTTTTGAAGAGTTAGTCAAGTTGAGTTACGAATGACAATAAACTCTTACACATGAACTGCATATTCATCAGTTGTGAACCTACATGTATCATACTGATCACTCAATTTTCTATCTAAGAGTAAGGGATTTTTAATGCCTATCTAACACCCATTATATCATAACACCCAAAACAGCTGTTTCGATTTGCAAACTATTGAATTATTATTAATCTAGCTGATTAGCCATTTGATGTCATAAATATTGAACAAATAAGTATTCCTTTACCTTTTAATCTAGGATGTATTTTTCCACTTTTCATTTTCCCCATTTAGTGTTTTTTTCTTTTATTTATAATTTTTCTTTAATTAGTACATAAATCTTTTCTTTGATTTATCTTTTTTCCCCTGTAGTTCTTTTTCTTTCATTTGTAATTTTTCCACATTTAGTGCTTTTTCTTTCATTTATAATTTTTCCCCCATTTAGTACTTTTTCTTTTAACTATAACTTTCCCTATTTAGTACATGTACCTTTTCTTTCATAATTTTTCCCCATTTAGTATTTTTTTTTTCATTTATAATTTCCTTCCATTTACATGTAGTACATTTCAAAGGTCTCTACCCTCAGGTAACCTGCAAGAAAAAAAAATGCAGCAGGTGACAAGGAAAAAAAAATCACACAAAAAGTGAGAAAATGAAGACAAATGAGCAAATGTTAAAAGCATCTGGTGAGTCACAAGTCAAATCATCAATTCATCTCGCATGACCAATAACAGAAAAAAAATATCTAATACGAATATTACGGCCCTGGTGATCAGTTCGTCCAATCAGTCTTACGTCTGTGGCAATGGAGCGGGCTCCACGCATGCTTTATCTTTGCAACTTCCCATATTTTTGTATCAATGACAAATTAGTGGTCATCTGTCTTGGTAATATAATACTGCACTTTGATGAAAATGACTGGGCAATATGACGTAACACATGATAAAACAACTATATCCTGGTGAAATTGATGTTACATCATGAGAAGGACATTGATATGTCCTACATGTACAGTAGCTGCCTTGATTAAAGGCAAGATTCACCCTGACATCAACTTGGTTTTAGTAAAAGCAGAACAATGAGACAAACATATTTATGCAAGTTTGGCGAAAATCCACCAAAGAATAACAGAGTTATGGAATTTTAAACTTATAAATTTGTGACGTCACATGCGAGCAGCTCCCATTTGTCATGTGATATAAATTCCATAAAAGTGCCGTTTTCTCAGAAATTTGTAAATGATTTTACCTGTGCATTCAATATAATATCAGAATCATTATATTACACAGGCTTCTATGAAAAGCCCCCATTCAATTATCATGAACTATTAGAAAATGGCAATTTATGGAATTTATATTACAATACATACATGTATGGGGAGCTGCTCGCATATGACGTCACAAATTTAAAACTTTGAAACCTCATAACTCTGTTACACTTTGGTGGATTTTCGCCAAACTTTCGTTAATATGTTTCTCTCATTGTTCTGCTTTGATTAAAACCAACTTGATGTCAGGGTGAACCTTGCCTTTAACAGTTCAGTCACGTACAGAGTTCAGGGGTCATCGCATCTCGAGGGTTTTCAGTGTAACTGTCCAGGAACATTTAAACAAGGAACAAATGGAATTTTCAATTTCCAATTAGAACTATAAATTGTCAAACAACTTTCTTTGTCAAGTCAAGAGTTCAGGCATTAAACATTAAGATCTAGCTAAACAGATTAAAAACACAATATAGTTACTGCAGTTTCTAAGAAATGAGCTTTTGCAAGACAAATTATTCAAGGCCATTTAACAGGAGTTGATTTAAAAAGAAAGATACATTTTTGGCTGAATTTTATCCATTTAACAGGAGCACATCATTAAATGTTACTCCATTATACATTATTCCAAGAACACTGAATAGTGACGGAGACTACCCCCCCCCCCCAAAAAAAAAAAAAATACATTTTTGACAGTCCATTTAGCTGTTTTTCCATCATAAAACATCAACAGGAAGAATGTTACTCGTGAATATTATTTTGCTTGTTGAAATGCACAGGGTGTAATAAGGTCAGAGTCCAACCAGACTTGTGCATTTGTCCATCCCTTGATCAATAATTGGCAATATTACTAACTTCTGATTGGTTAAATTTGATCCTTTCTTATTGATACAAACTCATTGGTAACACAACACTGCCCAACACAAATACAACTTACACCACAGTCCATCATGCAACTCTGAAACTGAAGGACCGAATATAACAAAACTAAATATTTACTTTTAATTATTGATGGATGTTTTGAACAATACAGTGCGCTAACAGACGAAGATATACAAGATACGCATGCATCTCTAGGGACAGGCAATCTGACGTACGGTGAACGTGATGACATTTGGCGCATCTGATGTACCCAATCAATAATACACGACTGTATGATGAGAAAATCTTTCTTCATCACTGAACTGGGAACAGACATTTGTTGGAGGTATATTTTCTGTCATATCTTTTTTATATTTAAGTCAATGAAAAATCAGGCCCAACAACAGTCAAAACAGCTGGACCAACAAAGTTAATACCTTAAGTATAATGTACATACCTCAAGCTATAACCAAGACATGAAAACAAGTGAATGGGACCAACAAATATGTACAGTATCCTTGAATTGCTAGGAAAGTTATCTTGCGAAATGACAGTCATGTGAAAATTAGAGAAATTTCCATTCAAACCTCTTAACCCGTTGCTAACAGGAACCGGATGGCCCCTGTACAAAGTCTATGGGGAATTGCGGATTCTCGTAGTCAACGGGTTAACATAATGAACATAAAAATACAATGCCAGTTGCACGTTTTATGTCTTAGTCTTAGTCTATTTTAAGTGATCAAACATTATGCACTGTGTGATATGTATCATGTTGATATCAAATTACAATTTTTAAATTCATTCATTTCAATTCATTGTCATTTTACTGAAAATCAAAACTGTATTTATACCCCTGTTTCAAAAAAAGAAAAGAAAAGAAAAGCCATACAAATATTGGATACCAATACAGTACCATACTTATAGATAATACATGCAGCTTACAGTATTTGCATCTATTAGCACAGCTTCATTTTCACTGAACAAATATTTCTGGTTGTTTCAAGTTCAACTAATTGCAGGCTCAGCATTAGACTGGTTAAACGCTCAGACTAAATTTGATTGACAATGCCAATCACACTTGCACACTCCTCATGAATTCCCAAGTGTACATATCATTGAAAACCAATACAAGCAGGCATAACAAATTATTCATTTTACACAGAATAACTCTAGACTCCATTCTGAGGAGGGTAACAGTCAAACAGATGCGACCATACTGAGAGTTTAAACAGAAGCGCTAGGTAAGGTTACTTCTAGTCCTTTTAGAGTTACATAGCATGGATTTAACAATTGTGTCAGTTACTATCAGGTGTGGAATTAACCCGTTTGTGACAGGAACTGGATGTGCTCTGTGTTAAGTCTATGGGATTTTTAGAATCTCAGAGGCAACAGGTTAATTATGAGTACTAGAGACCAGTGTTATATGATCCTAAATAAATCATTACAATTCATTTTCTTGAATGGAGATCCTACATCCACCTACATTATCTACATGTATATCTACAGTATTTATTCATCCTTCCATCTATCTGTCGATCTCCAGTATGCATGTTTGTATGTGTGTACAAGTGGGTCTATGCATGTGTATGTATGTATGTATGTATGTATGTGTGTATGCATGTGTGTATGCATATGTGTAGTATGTATGTATACAGGTATTCATCTAGATCTATCTCTATCTATCTATCTATCTATCTATCTATCTATCTATCTATCTATCTATCTACATTTCCATCTATCCATATCAATATTTACAAAATTGGCGTATATCCAGTTTCTATTCATTTCTACTTCTCTCTTTCTAAACACTGATGGTTTGTACTATCTAAGTCTGATATAAACATAGTGTCATGTCAGTTAATCTGCCATAATTCCCTGCCTTGGAGAACCACATCTGGGCTATCTCAGATCTCAAGACTAAAATCTGTCAACTATATAAAAATATATTTCAATATATTTCAAATACTTCAATGTATTTCAATATATTTCAATGTATTTCAATGTATTTCAATATATTTCAATATGTATCAATGTATTTCAATATATGTCAATATATGTCAATATATTTCAATATATGTCAATATATTTCAATACATGTCAATATATTTCAATACATGTCAATATATTTCAATATATGTCAATATATTTCAATATATGTCAATATGTGTCAATATATTTCAATATATGTCAATATATTTCAATATATGTCAATATGTGTCAATATATTTCAATATATGTCAATATATTTCAATATACTTCAATGTATTTCAATATATTTCAATGTATTTCAATATATTTCAATATATTTCAATGTATTTCAATATATTTCAATATATTTCAATGTATTTCAATATATTTCAATTTGATGTATTTCAATATATTTCAATATATTTCAATATATTTCAATATATTTCTGTCTATATGCAGAATTATATAAGGAAAATATGGTAATCTACCAATTTTTGCATTGTTGTGCATTATGTTCAATTTTACTTTGAGATTTGCAGTCTGCGTAGAGTAGACTGTAACTTTCACTTCAACCATTTTGGCAACACAATTTCATTTTGTATCTGAAGGTTATTTGTGAACATGAACACATGTATCTGCAAAAGTACAATATTAAATTTAAATGAATAATCAAGCAAGAGGTAAAGAATGAAATGATGAAATCATTAACTGCTATACCCTGACAAGCTGTTCATTCATCAACGCTGTATGCACATCATGCATCACAAAACTCCCTGGATCAATAATTACCAGCCAATTAAAAGAAAAAAAAATCCATATCCTATATATTATGCACACATAGTGTCATCACAAATACCATCTGCCCATTAAGTGAGAATCCAAGACACATGTTCTTATGGGACGAACACTGTCAAAGTTAGTAGTGTACATGGTGAATTAACACATTTCCTCACTTGGCCAGTTTTTATCTTGGTTGCCAGGCACGGTAATGGTTATTAGTGCTAGCACTACTACTTACATTAATGTTCTTTAAAGGCATCATGTATTCATGCAACAATGATTCTTTTACAAAAAATTATGAGCTACATAATTCTTGATGCTATTAGTGCCTCTCTTTAAGTACAAGTATAATAAAGCCCTGAATAAAATTACAAATTCAAAAGGATCATTTATTGTGAAAATCTGAGTGACTGTTTTTTCCATGGCTATGATTTTGTTTCTTTGTTACAAGACAGAGTCCACCAGATACTAGAATCATGTGATATTTATTGGCAGCATAACTGTCTGGAATTTCATAGACCAGGGCATACTGTTAACTTGTCTGTCTTCATTCTTTATGCACTTCAAATTTTGATTATTTTTGTTTTCAGATTGAACCTCCAAAATAGTAACTTTTTAAATCCATACCCCTCCCCATTTTTGAGAACAATGTAATCCATATATCAAGCCAAGTCAGGACTTCAACACAGCGTAAGAACACGTCCTCATTTAGACTAGTCTCGGTTCCAGACCATGCAATTTTTCTCCCTCCGAGTAGCAGTGCGGGTGCGAAGCACCCGCTCTATGCGACGCATGTACCTCAGAAAACTAGTCTTAGTTCAAGACAGTCAACTGATAGTAGGCCTAATTTTTCTAGGAAATAAGATAAGTTCTTACGTCTGGAAGCCAGACTACATTTAGACAGATCTTTTACTTAGAATCAGTGGTCAATACTAGATTTAACATCAAATCAAAACGCCACTCATGCCCACGCCCTGCCATTACTGAGGAATAATGCTTGGACAACTGAAAGAAATGCACGACTCCTCTTTCGGGCAAGCACTGTACCATGGGTTTACATCCCCCCCCCCCCCAACCAATTATGATGACTCACTCTCGTCACCTCGTCCATCAAATTAATCAATGGAAGATACTTTGATAGCACGACTAGCTGCTTTACACTAACATATTAAAGGTAATGGTTACACGCTCTGACGAGATGAACAAGGAAATTGCCAATTTGACTCATTTACGTGCCCGTATTTTAAACCTGAGGAAATTGCCAATATGATGTGTTTCAATTAACCCATTGCCTCCGAGATTACGTAATTCCCAAAAAATTAATACATGGCACATCGGGTTCCCATAAGTAATGGGTTAAATATCCACAAGGAAATTGTCTACCTGACACAATCAGTCTTGAGAGCAATTTTTTGTCTCATTTAGAAGTGTATAATAATGCTTTCGGCTCTGATCCCAAGATGTGTTGCATTGCTAATTTTACTTGTTGAATTTAGATTATAAACTGACTTTCACAAAATAAAGTTGACTCTACTTTACTGCTGAAATTAAAATGAGCATTATGCCTTTTGTTGTACCCTTTTTGGAAGGGTATTATTATTAGTCACAAAATGCAGGGTCTGGTATGATATTTCACTTATGAATATGAAATTTCTATTTATGAATTTATACTATTGTGCTGTTAGAATTATCTGGGACACTGTTGTCCTTATGGATGTGTGTATTTGCTTTATGTTTATCCATGATTCACTTTGTAGTATCTTTTTTTTTTCCATCAAAGAACCCCAGGAAAGATCTGCATAATTACACTGTATGTTTATAACTCTGAATTAAGAAATCCTCCGTTTTGGTTTTAATGATGTATGTTGATTTCTGATAATCTTTGTTTATGAATGTCTCTTTATGGAAATTGAACAACAAAGAATGCATACTAACATGACGTGATTATGCGTACCTCATTGATTACATTCTTCAACCTGTTTTCTACAAATCCTACGTTAAAGGTTACTGACATGATTGGGAACACTTGAAAACGCCTCAAGAACCAAATCAGTTGAAATTTATACTAACTATAAACCAGCTGGAGTGGATCTCCTAGCTGGAAGGATTTATCTCTAATTTGTTTACTTAAGGAGAATCAAGCATGAACATACTAATATTTTTATTCTATCGGGGCCTCATAGATATAGAAGCCATAGAGAGCTACACAACATGTTTGCCTACCACAAGGGATATTGACATATTAGTTATTTTAGAATGAGTCAATGTTTGACTACAAGATTTTCACAGCAGAATCCTTGTATAGTTTACTTGATTCTAGAATAGTGAGGACTACCCCCAATCATGTCATTTACTGTACCTTTAACCCATTGATGGTTTAATTTTGCTATAACACACATTTCCCAAAGACCTCAAGATGAGTTTATTCATGATCAGTCTTACATGGGTTAAGATGTCCTATACTGTACCTTCATTTGGTGCATGCATATTAGGCCTTTTTCACTCTACAGACACTAACCAACACACTCCACAAGAAATATAGGTTGATTGCTAGAGAGGCAAGCCATTCTTATTCCCTCGCCAAGTTCTTCCTTGCTACTAATTAGTTTACAATCTAATATACATAACCGTGGAGACTCTAATGCCTATAATGGCTAAAACTGGGGGAACGATGAGCAAAGGTTAATTACTCTGGCGGATAGTACACTGCGCACTCACGTACATGTTCAAGTACGTGCGTAGTCGGTTTCTAGAGAAAATAATGATACTGTTTGGTGTGAACTAAATGATACAATAATCTGTCAGTGTTATTAAAATGCAACTATTGTTGTACTTGTAGACATGTAAATAAATCTCTTTTGATCTTAGCTGACACAAAACTCATTAATAGCCTAATAATTCATACGGCATACTGCTCCTTGGAGACAAAGTAGCAGAACCATGGGACACCCCCATCAGGGGCATTATCTTAAAGCACAAGTTTAGTTTTGGTGATTTTTGTTGTTGAAAGCTTTATGCCCAAAGGTCATATCCCACCAATAACAGATTCTGAATGTCTTTAGTTGTTTTTTTGATTAATCAATGAAAAAACTCGGGGGGGGGGCGGGGACCCTGCAGATTTTTAAGCTATATTTTGATTAGAGCATCCAAAGGGTAACTAAGATGATAAGGTTATCTGAATTATACCTCATCAGAAAGATCAGAGTCTGAGCTTTCCGATGAGGTATCATTCAGAGAAAGTAAATCGCCCAAACTAAACTTGCGTTTTAAAGGCATTGTATAACAATGTTTCCAGTAAAAAAATCTGAGCTACAGTACATGATTCCCCATGCTATCAGTGTCTCTGATACAGTCTAAAAATGAAGCCCTGAGAAAATTGCAGTTTAAAACGATCAGTAAGTGCTTTGAAAAAGTGAAAATCATTGAGAGACCATTCCAGTTTTCCCCAATAGACTGCTGTGTTGCAGAATTTCCTATCCCTGATACTAATTAATGTGCCAATTTGTATCTGCACATATTTTACTAGTGACAGCATAACTGCCTGAACTTTTGTGTTCTTGGGTGTTTATTTGTCCATTCCAACACTACCGGATATGTCAGATAGCGAAGTTTGACAATTTTTCAAACGGGTCTTCAACAGTGTTATACAGCATCTTCAAAGGGCAGTTCCACACTCACAACAAAATTGCTTTGAAAAATCTTGAAAATTTAGGACAAACACATGTATGAAGGAAAGTTTGAGAAAAATTGGAGAAACCTCATTTGAGTAATAGTGTTCATTTAAATATTTCTACAAGCACTGCAAATTGGCAACACTGTATTGAGTGACCCTCCATTTCTTTTTGACACAAAATGTCATTAAGTTTTCATTTTCTCCAAAGAAACATTAATTTCATTCATCTTATTACTCCCATGTACATGTATGCAGGCATACATATTTCTTTTAAATGCAAATTTTGAGATATGTGTACGAAACAAATGGAAAGATGCTGACAGTGAATGTCACAATATTGCCATTTTTGTCATATTCTTTGGACTTTAAAAAACAATTACTTTTTTTTCAATTTGTTTGATTCTGTTCATCCTAACAGGCAATCTGGGCCCCATATCACATCACTCAGCTTTACAAGTCCACCGGGGAAACAGATCAACAATTTTACAAGCAGTCTGTGATCTCACTAATTACTGCATAGAAACATGTCTGCCTGCCTACTATTCTGCACATGTCCCACGTGTGTACTGTCTATTCTAAAATATACAG